>JBBPBX010002003.1:0-32742 GCA_038048925.1 Garcialebias charrua | reverse complement strand
TTTGTTTTTAGTCCCGTGAATTATTTGAGTAAAAACATGATTTATTTATTTATTTTAATTTATTCATTTTAAATTAAAACACAAAACAATTTCACAATATGATATGAAAACAAAACATAAAATGAAAGGTAGCAGAAGAAGAAAAAATCTTATTATATCTGCCCCTTTTTAAAAAATAATCGATTCAAACAATCAATTCAAACAATAATCATTATAAATAACATAACAAAATGAATAACTCATCACAATTTTCAATTTCTAGTGCATTTCACAATTAACTAATTTAAATGTATTTCTTCAACAATTTAGTTTTGATCATTCTCTTAAAAATAAACATTAACTTTTACTTTTTTTTTTACATCACTTTCCAAACTATTCCACAAACCAATTCCCTGTATTGAAATAGACCGACCCTTTAAACTGGTTCTGTACTGTGGTTTTACAAAAATCTCTGTTCCCTTAAGATTGTAGCAACTTTTTCTTTTTACAAAATGCATTTGAATGTTTGAAGGTAGTGTGTTGTTCTGAGCTCTATACATAACTAACAAAATATTATAGTCCACCAAATCATAAAACTTAAGTAGTTGGTAAAATAATACAATTGATGGATGACAGTAATGCTTTCTTGTGATAATTCTTACAGCTCTTTTCTGTAAAATAAAAATAGGTTTTGTAATAGTTTTACATGCTTTCCCCCAAACATCAATACAACAAATTAAATGTGGAACTATAATTGTATTATACAGCAAGTACAGAGCTTTATCATTCAATAAGTCCTTGACTTTGTACAGTACTGCAGTGGATTTAAATATTTTAGTTTTTACAGAATTTATGTGCTGTTTCCATGACAGTTTACCATCAATAATAACACCCAAAAACTTCACCTCACTTACTCTGCATATCTCAACACCATCAATTTTGAAGGGAACATCAACAGTTTTCTTTTTATTACTAAATATCATATAATTAGTTTTATCTAGGTTTAATGATAACTTGTTTAATTTAAACCAAGTTTGTAATTTAACAAACTCCATATTCATCAACTCCAACATCTGTTCCAAGTCTTTACCAAAAAAAAAAGTGGTATCATCAGCAAAAAGAACACATTTAAGGAGTCCGGACACCTCCACTAAATCATTCACATATTGAGATTGAGGGATATGCCGCTTAGTTCTTGTTGTGGCAGGGGTGAGTTTTGGGTTTGTTTTGTTGTTGTTAAACTTCTTGTGTTCTGTTGGGTTTACTTCGTCAGCTGCTGTTTTTACGTTATGATAAATGCAGGGTAATACTTCTAAGCCGGGCATGAGTCCTATTACTTTTGTCTCCTGGAACTGTAGAGGCCTTGGTAAAGCCCTTAAAATAGCAAAGGTGTTTTCACATTTAAAATCACTTTCATCCGATATTGTCTTTCTTCAGGAGACTCATATTCAGCCAGAGACGTTTGAGATCTTCATGGGTATCACAGGTTTACCAGTCAAATTTTTCTTCCAAAGCTAGAGAGGTTGCAATCCTTATCCACAAGTCCATTCCATTTATCTTTAACTCCATGTCTGCAGATCCAGGGGGGAGATAGGGCTTGTCACTGGCTAAATCAATTCCATCCCTGTTGCTCTTTTATGCCCCGAATTGTGACTGCCCCGATTTTTTCTCCAAGATATTTGACATTGCTGCACAATGCAATAATAGGGACATGATTATAGGAGGCAACTTCAATTGTTATCTCAATCCATTGCTGGATAGGTCCTCCAATAAAGTTGTTCCTTCTTTGAAATCAGTGCCGGTTCTAAATAATCTCATTAAGTCATTAGATTTAGTTGATATCTAGAGGCTTCAGCATCCTTTTGATTGTAAATACTCTTTTTTCCCCTCCCATGGTAGCTTTACCAGAATTGACCACTGTTTAATTGAATCTAAATTAATTTCACGTACAGTCAGCTCAAGGTATCACAGCATCTTAATTTCAGATCACGCCCCTCTCTTAATACAGATCCACTTTAATCTTTATGCTCCGTCGATTACTGTAATTGGAAATTTATCCCCCCCATCAATTCTGATCCATCATTTCAAGACTATGTTTCAGTCAAAAGCTCAGATTTTCTTCTTTTTAATGACAACAGAGAAGTATCTGACTCAGTTTTGTGGGAGTCATTTAAAGTAGTATTAAGGAGTAATATTATTTCTTATCAGTCTTCAATCAAAAAGGCCAGATCACAGCATCTTGCAAATATTCAGGTCAAATTGGCTGTTTTGGAGGACGGCTATGAGACTTCAAATGATGATAATATACTCAGTCAGTGCTATCCTGAAGATAAAATCTGAATACAAAGTACAAGCACATGCTTGGGGAACAAGTTGGTAATTACATTTGCAAACTTAAGCAAAAACATTTTAAACTAAGAGACAAGTCTGATAGATTGCTCTCCAGACAAATAAAAGGCACACTGGCAGAAAGAGCTATTCATAAAATTTCTTCCCCCTCTGGCCCTAATGTTAACTGACCCTAAACTCATAAATTATGCCTTTTTCAATTATTACAGTAATTTATACACTTCCAAGACTAGTGCTTCCAGTTCTGATACTGAAGACTTCTTAAACGCTTTAAATGTACCTGTTCTGGATGAAGTCAGAGTCAGAGAGTCTTTATTGTCATTTGCACCGCATGTGGTACATGTGATGAAAACGAGATTATGTACACGGGGTCCCAGTTACATCCAACAACAAATGCAAGAGAAAAACAGTAATAACAACTAGAATTAACTAAGAGAAACATCAACTAGTAATACACTAAGCCCTAAAGTGGTGGAAAAACATCATTATAA
Organism: Garcialebias charrua; assembly: GCA_038048925.1. Taxonomy (NCBI): domain Eukaryota; kingdom Metazoa; phylum Chordata; class Actinopteri; order Cyprinodontiformes; family Rivulidae; genus Garcialebias; species Garcialebias charrua. Next base: position 29,923 of record JBBPBX010002003.1, on the reverse strand, counting down.
ACAGCAGCACGAACATGAGTCTGTATGAGCAGATGGTCACAGATGAACACAGCAACAAGAAAACAGATCAGCATCAGCATGATGTGATATTTTGCAGTGTTTATTCTTATTATTTATTTATTCATGAGTCTAACAGCCTCAGGGTAGAAGCTGTTCCTCAGTCTAGTGGTTCTACATTTGATGCTCCTCAACCTCCGTCCTGAGGGGAGTGGGGCAAAGAGTGAGTGTGCTGGGTGAGTGAGGTCTTTCATGATGCAGGTGGCTCTTTTCCTGCATCTGGAGGTGTAAATGTCTGTGATGGTGGGGAGACTGACTCCAACAGACTTCTGTGCAGCCTTCACCACTCTCTGTAGAGCTTTCCTCTCTGCAACTGTGCAGCCTCCATGCCACACGTTGATGCTGGAGCACAGGATGCTCTCCACTGCACACCTGTAGAAGGAGGTGAGAACTGGGCTGCTCAGACCAGCTCGTCTCAGCCGTCTGAGGAAGTAGAGTCTCTGATGACCTTTCTTGATCAGGCTGGTGGTGTTGTTGCTCCAGCTGAGGTTATCATTCAAGTGTACACCCAAGTATTTGTAGCTGGAGACCACCTCCACCGCAGATCCACCTATGTTCAGTGGGGCATGGGTGTGTTTGTTCCTTCTGAAGTCCACAATCATCTCCTTTGTCTTCTTCACATTCATGTGAAGATTATTCTCTTTGCACCAGCTCTCCAGGTGTTCCACCTCCTGTCTGTAGCTGGACTCATCATTGTTTGTGATGCATCCCACCACCGCTGTATCATCTGCAAACTTAACAATATGACAGCCTGGATGTGTGGCTGTACAATCATATGTGAGCAGAGTGAACAGAAGAGGGCTCATGAATGCCATGAATCCGCCAGGGTAGACTTGGACTCTAATTTTACAATTGAAGAAATCAAATCTGCAATACGTTCATTATCTTCTGGTAAAGCTTGTGGTCTGGTTGGGCTTGGAATAGAATTCTATAAAAGTAATTTGGGTCTGGTTGCCCCTCTTCTTCTGCATATGGTGAACTCTTCAGTGAGGGAGGGAGTATTTCCTCAGAGTTTGTTTGATGCTAATATCTGTCTTCTCCTGAAGAAAAGCAGGGATTGCTCTAATGTTGCCTCATACATTCCTTTAAGCTTACTAAACAGCGACCAAAAAATAGTTGCCAAAGTATTAGCTACAGTATTTTCTGGACTATAGGTCAAACCTTTATATAAGTCGCTTACAATTATTGTCAATAAATTGGAAAAATCCATAAACAGGTCGCACCTTTATATAAGTTGCATCTATTATGCGTAACCGCTACGCGACGCGTCAGCGCGTCATTTGCCCTGCTGAAAATGATGACCACAGAAGCATGCACGGAAGGACTTTTCACAAGATTAATAATAATAATAATAATAATGTCTTTTCCTGTCATCTGCGTATGTTTCCCATACACAGACGAAATTCATCTCTGCATTTAACCCAACCACCTACCAGGTGGTGCAGTGAGCAGCCCGAAAGCGCCCGGGGAGCTGGAGAAATAGGTGTGCACTCATAGACACCCCAAGGTGGGTAGTGGCCGGGGCGCGAACCCGCGTCCTTCGCGGTAAAGACAATTATTTGTCTGCTGAAAATTATAGCAAACATGTGTCTTAGCTTAACTGTTCCTTAATAAATTCACGTAATGGTCAAATCTGCTGGATTTAATTTTTTTTGCTTTGAAAAAGTACAAGGAAAAACAACAAAGCTAACTATGACACATTTACGTCTATAAAACATCGAATTTTATCTCAAATAACTCCAACAGCTAACAGTTTGTAAATGTACATCTAGTGATTACGTACAAGGAAAAATCAACAAAGCTAACCGCGACACATTTACGTCTATAAAACATCAAATTTTATCTCAAACATCTCATAAAGCTAATCAGTTGTAAATATCCATCTAGTAATTATGTTCTGTAAGTTTGATCAAAATCTGTCCTGTGGTTCTTGACCTATTTTGCTAACAAACACTGAGCTAACAGCGAAGTAGCTAGTTCATACCTCCAGAGCAGGAGGCTGGGCTGCGACAGAGTGACCAGAGGAGGCTCTCGTCAGACACATGAGGTGGGAACGGTTGGTGTACCCTAGCGGACAAAGGTGGTACTGTACCCATAGCGACCGAAAGTGGTACTGCACCATTTTTGCCAAAATGGAAAAACGGTCATATCTGAGCTAAAAATTGGTCTAAAAATATGGGAAAAAATCCATAAACAAGTCTCACCTCTTCATAAGTCGCAGGGCATGCAAATTAGGCAAAAAGGTGTGACCTATAGTCCAGAAAATACGGTACTTGTTTCAATAAACACATAGCTCACCTGATTCATCCTGACCCGACTGGCTTCATCCCTAACAGGTATTCTTTTTCAAACACTCGTCGACTCCTGAATGTTATGTACCAGACATACCTTCCTGCCTCTGCAGTTATTTCATTAGATGCTCAGCAGGCATTCGATCAACTTGAGTGGGACTATTTGTTTTTGGTTCTCCGAAAATTTGGCTTTGGTAATAAATTTACGACATTACTAAAAATGCTCTACTACGCTCACCCCAAATCCTCAGTTCTGACTAATCACGACAGGTCTGCTTCATTGGCCTGTATGCGGACAATATCTTGACTCTTTCAGATGTCACAGTCTCTCTTTCTCCGCTTTTTACTCTTGTAAAAAATTTGGCAAGTTTTCCGGTTTTACTATTAATTGGGATAAAAGTCTTTTTATGCCTCTTTCAGATAGGCTGGACATTGCTTTTCTTAAAGGTTCAGTATGCAGTTTCTGTAGAACTGCAGCACTTAGAAATATTTTCAACAGGCAAAGCATTCTGATCCCTCCCCCTCAGAGCCATATGTGGCTCTGCCCCCTTGTGGTCTGTTGAATTTCAAATTCAAGCTCTGTTTTTATTGGCTGATTCAAATTCAAGCTCTGTTTTTATTGGCTGGAAAATGGCGGGTCACCTTTTCTTTTTAGAAATGCTTATTTACCACCTGGAGAAGCAAGGGGACAATATTTTTTTTTTTTTTTTTCAGAGATTACCTGGCTAACATCAGTCTGTCAGGAGGTAGTGACAGAGTGAAGAAATATGTTCATAAAAAAAGCTACATACTGAAGCTTTAATAACCTGCTATTCAATGTTTCCACTAGCTATTTTGAGTATCTGGGTATAAATATCACAAGGGACCCAAAACTCCTTTTTAAACATAACTTTCTGTATTTAATCAACAAACTTTAATCTATGATCGACGGGTGGAAGCTCCTCCCTCTTTCCTTGATAGGTCGCGTTAATGTTGTCAAGATGGTGGTCCTCCCGCAATTGACCGCCATCCATCCATCCATTATCTTTTACCCACTTCTTCCATTTTGGGTCACGGGGATCACTGGTGCCCATGTCCAGCAATCACTGTGCGAGGAGCGGGGTACACCCTGGACAGTTCGCAAGTCCATCACAGGGCCACATAGAGACAAACGAGACAAACAATCATTCAATCTCTTACTTACACCTAGGGTCAATTTAGCATTACCAATCAGCCTAACATGCATGTTTTTGATCTGTGGGAGGAAACCGGAGTACCCGGAGAAAACCCACACATGCACGAAGAGAACATGCCAACTCCACCCAGAAAGGCCCCAGGACCGGGATTTGAACCGGCAACCTTCTCGCTGAGAGGCAGCAGGTCTATCAGTTGCGCCACCGTGCTGCCCCCGAAATTGACCTATCTTTTTCAAAATATACCCATTTATCTCACTGCTTCTTTTTTTAAGATGATAGATTCCATTATAATTCCTTTTGTCTGGGCCGGTAAACATCCTCGAATCTCAAAGTCTCACCTACAGATACTTACTGCTGAGGGTGGCCTAGGCCTTCTGGTTTTTCGTTATTATTACTGGGCTTGTAATATCAGAACCTGGGTTTTTTGGTGTCATGTCTGTCCGAGGGATGAAGAGGTTGACTCACTATTGCCCATTTGGCCGCTGAATGAAAACCTTGCGTCCTTAGCACTTACTACTTCCTCTCTTGCTGCTGTACTGTTTTCCAATCTTTCTTTGCCTTGCTGAAGGATAATTTTATGCTAAAAATTTCATTTAGGATTTTGAAGCAGATAAAGACTGTCCTGAATCTCCCTGGTTTCTATGCTCCTACTTTTCAGAACTCAGCATTTAAGCCAGGAAATATGGATGTAGTTTTTAAGCATTGGTTAAATAAGGGCATAGCTGTTGTTAAGGATTTATACATCAATGATCACTTTGCTTCCTTCACGCAACGCCAATCAAAATTTGATCTTCCTTCTAGCCACTTTTTCAGGTACTTACAGGTTTGTAATTTTGTCAAACAGCATTTCCCCCACTTTGAAACCATACCGGTGCAACATAGATTCTATGAGCTTATAAAAAATCTCCCTACCTCTAAAAAGCTCATTTCTCAGTTTGTTAATCTTTTCAGTTCATCCCCATCTACTAATCATATAAAAGAGGCCTGGGCTTCTGATACACTATGTGAGATCTCAGATGAGCTGTGGGATCTAGGTCTGTCGAGAATCAAAACCTGTTCCATTAATTCCAGATTGCAACTTATTCAATTCAAAGTCATCCATCGGCTGCACTTTTCTAAAACTAAACTTCATAAGCTATTTCTCTGTGTCTCACCATCACGTGACAAATGTAAATCAGATGATGGGACTTTGGGTCATCTTTTTTGCTCCTGTCCTAAGCTTATGGACTTCTGGTGCAGGATATTTAAATTTTACAGTAATGCTTATGGCAAGCTTCTATCACCGGATAACAATTTGATAATTTTGGATTGCTCTAAATTCTCTCTTACTCTTCCCATGTCTCTGCAACAGGCTCTAATGTTTGGTTTAGTGGTTACAAAATGGGTTATTCTGCGGAAATGGAAGTCATCTACCCCTCCTTGTTTTGATTTGATTTGATTTGATTTGATGTTTATTCATTCATTTTAAAAGAACAATACAAGACAGTTTCATCAGATACAAGAATACAAGTAGGATAAAATGAAGGGAGCAGAAAGAAGATGAAATCTTATTATATCTGCCCCTTATTTCACAGTTTGTTCAACCAATGATAACCTTCAAACTACATCACAGAATGAATAATTCTACTTAATTTTTCTAACTGTAATACACAAACTACATCACAAAATGAATAATTCTACTTAATTTTTCTAACTGTAATACACAAACTACATCACAAAATGAATAATTCTACTTAATTTTCCTAACTGTAATACACAAACTACATCACAAAATGAATAATTCTACTTAATTTTCCTAACTGTAATACACAAACTAGATCACAAACATCACAAAATGAATAATTCTACTTAATTTTCCTAACTGTAATACACAAACTAGATCACAAAATGAATAATTCTACTTAATTTTTCTAACTGTAATACACAAACTACATCACAAAATGAATAATTCTACTTAATTTTCCTAACTGTAATACACAAACTACATCACAAAATGAATAATTCTACTTAATTTTTTCTAACTGTAATACACAAACTACGTCACAAAATGAATAACTACTTAATTTTTCTAACTGTAATACACAAACGCACTAAGCTACATCATAAGTACAACATAAGTGTAATACACAAACACACTGAGTTACATCATACATAGTTTTTGAGCAAGTCCTTTTTGACCTTTTTCTTAAATTTTTAAGTTTTAAGAAGTGGCTTAATGATATGGTGTCCTGTACCTATCTTGAAGAAATTCGATAGTCTTTGTCAGACAACTGTCATAAGTTCCTTGATGTGTGGGGCCCTTTCAATAGATACATACAAAATAATGGGCTAAAATGAGTGTCGTACTCATCCAGACCTGTATTTTTTCTTCTTCTTTATTATTATTGCTATTAATGTCATTATAATTTATTGCTTTCATCTTTTATTGATATTGATGTTTTATGGTGAACTGTTTGATACAATGTCTCCAGAAATGTCTGTTGTTCCCTTTGGCTCTGCCTCGTGCTTGATTACGCTCTATGGACTGATGTGCACACATTTTGTCCTCTCTTATCAGTTCTCCAGTAAGCTGACACTGTTTTGACTGTTTTGTCTTGTTGATTTTTGTTGTATTTGTTTCCTTTTTTTTTTTCTGTCTTGGTTGTTTAACTCTGAAAAATCATAAATACATTTATTTATTTATTTTTAAAGGAGGGCAACAGCTCACAGCCGACAAACTGTTTGATTAACAGCAAGCCCAACTGGATCTGTGTCACTAATTATTTGTAATCTCATTACAATAAATTCATAGACTTTAAATTTAATGTTAATTTCATTCAACAACCATGTAAAACAGCTAGATGATTCATAAGGATAACACATCGTTTATATGTAATGATTATCCAACGTAGATCTGAAGTGGGAGTGGTGATGCAGAGGTTAAGAAGGTGAGCTTGTGATCGGAAGATCGCCGGTTCAAACCCTGGTACCAACAAGATCAAAAAATGTGGATGGGATAAGTGAAGCAGTCACACCTGTCTCCACCCTCATCTGCCCCACCCTGGGCCCTTGAGCAAGGCCCTTAACCCACACCATCTGCTCCCCCAGGCATCCTAGATATCAGCTCTCTGCTCCACACAGAGGGCTGTGGTAGCTCTGTGGTCTGTGGTTGTGTCAGGAAAGACATCGGGCGTTTAAAAAAAAATTGTGAAGTCTTCGTGTGACTAGTTCGCTGCGGTGACCCCTGAAGAAGGGAGAAGCTGGGAAAAAAATACAAAAGTACTGTAGATCTGAAGTCAGTCTATAACACACTCAACTCAGACCTTATATATAGAAGGCATTGGATACAAGTATTGGAATAATGTATATTTATTATCATTTTCCTGTTCTGTAGTCAACACTTGGAAAATTGTTGACTAAATACCCAGAGACATTTTGAAGGGTGAAACTTGTCTCTACGGTTATTGGTTAACCATCTTCTCAATAGGTCATGTCTGTCTAATGGAAACAAAGCAGTAGAGAAATATGTATCATAATACACAATGTAAATGGGGAAGTGATGGCATAAATGTAGGCGGGCCTGTGGTCAGAAGGTCACCGGTTCAACTCCCCGAACTGACAACATCAAAATGTGTGTGGGAATCATTTGCCCCACTCTGGGCCCTTGAGCAAGGCACTTAACCCCCACCACCAGCACCATCTACAATTAATGCTCCTCAACCTCCTTCCTGAGGGGAGTGGGGCAAAAAGTGTGTGTGCTGGGCGAGTGGGGTCCTTCATGATGCAGGTGGCAGATGCAGATGACTGATGATTCATGAATCCGTGTTACAATATGCAACAGAAGATAATATCTACCAACCAATTCAATACTTAGCAGTGATTACATCCGATTTATGTTCATTTTAATTGTATAGTTTGATTATGTCAGATCACATTCACATTGAGGTAAATAAAATAAAGTCTGCTTACTTGTGAAGGGAGGTATGTTTTCCTTTTTTCTCTTCATCTGGTACAACCGTAGAACACAGCTTTGTGGCATTTAAACATTTTGTATACATTAGTTTATTATAATATTATATTAATATTATCATAAATAATTTTTACAATTTTTACATAATCAGCCCTTACTGTTGACTATTTTACCAACATCTGCCCTCTCTGGTTATGGCTCCGATCCCTCCAGTGAGTTATGTCATGTGATCAATGCACCCTTTAGTTGTCTTCTTTAACTCTATGAGTACTGACTACTAATAACTTTTACACAGTACATCACTTCAAAAATCACCAACCATCCCTTTCATACAAAAAAGCATTTAAACTGTAAAATGAAAACGAAGCTTAAAAATATTTTAAGCTGCTGCCAGAGCATCATTAAGGCTACCATGGTAACCACAGACCATGTTTGTCACACTCCTAATAAAACAGGCAAAAGGAAACACTCAAATTACCGTAAGTTTTTTTTTATTTTTTATTAATTTATTTAAGCATCAGAAGTGTCAAGTCATCACATTAGTTTTTCTGTGTGAGACATGATGCGTTCAACCAGGGCTATTCAACTGGTGGGCCGTGACTTCAGTCTGGCCCACCAACGAGATCATTATTATTATTTTTATTAATTTTTTTGGTGGTGGTGGGCAGGGGGTCTGGGGTTGAGTTTTGGGATCTGCTTATTGTATTTATGATTCAATGCAACAATTGAACCAAAGTTAAAAGTTAACAGATCATTGAAATACTTAGTTTTTCAATGTCATAATGACTTTAACTGCTGGATGTCTGGCCCCTGAGCTGCTGGCTCTCGTGGTCCACACTGCTCTCACCCACCTGGATCAGAAGGACTCATACGTGCGTCTGCTCTTTGTGGACTTCACATCTGCCTTCAACACCATGATCCCCCAAACTCTGATAGACAAACTATCTACACTTGGACTAAGCCCCTCTATTTGTAACTGGGTACTAGACTTCTTAACAAACAGACCACAGTCCGTGAAGATCCACAACTTCTCCTCCTCCACCATAACCCTCAGCACTGGCTCTCCTCAAGGATGTGTGCTGAGCCCCCTTCTGTTCACTCTGCTCACATATGATTGTACAGCCACACTTCCAGGCTGTCATATTGTTAAGTTTGCAGATGATACAGCGGTGGTGGGATGCATCACAAACAATGATGAGTCCAGCTACAGACAGGAGGTGGAACACCTGGAGAGCTGGTGCAAAGAGAATAATCTTCACATGAATGTGAAGAAGACAAAGGAGATGATTGTGGACTTCAGAAGGAACAAACACACCCATGCCCCACTGAACATAGGTGGATCTGCGGTGGAGGTGGTCTCCAGCTACAAATACTTGGGTGTACACTTGAATGATAACCTCAGCTGGAGCAACAACACCACCAGCCTGATCAAGAAAGGTCATCAGAGACTCTACTTCCTCAGACGGCTGAGACGAGCTGGTCTGAGAAGCCCAGTCCTCACCTCCTTCTACAGGTGTGCAGTGGAGAGCATCCTGTGCTCCAGCATCAATGTGTGGCATGGAGGCTGCACAGTTGCAGAGAGGAAAGCTCTACAGAGAGTGGTGAAGGCTGCACAGAAGTCTGTTGGAGTCAGTCTCCCCACCATCACAGACATTTACACCTCCAGATGCAGGAAAAGAGCCACCTGCATCATGAAAGACCTCACTCACCCAGCACACTCACTCTTTGCCCCACTCCCCTCAGGACGGAGGTTGAGGAGCATCAAATGTAGAACCACTAGACTGAGGAACAGCTTCTACCCTGAGGCTGTTAGACTCATGAATAAATAAATAATAAGAATAAACACTGCAAAATATCACATCATGCTGATGCTGATCTGTTTTCTTGTTGCTGTGTTCATCTGTGACCATCTGCTCATACAGACTCATGTTCGTGCTGCTGTTTATAATGATGTTTTTCTATTACATTAGGGCTTAGTGTATTACTAGTTGATGTTTTTCTTAGTTAATCCTAGATGTTATTACTGTTTTTCTCTTGCATTTGTTGTTGGATGTAACTGGGACCCTGTGTACATAATCTCGTTTTCATCACATGTACCACATGCGGTGCAAATGACAATAAAGACTCTCTGACTCTGACTCTCTAACTGTGGCCCCTTGAGCAGTTTACATGAATAGTCCTGAGTTAAACAAATATATCAACTCCCATTAAAAACATCAAAAACTGTACTCAGAAACAAAGTTCAAGTTTTTATTTGTCACATCTGTTTTTCCAGTTCACAGAAGAAAAATTTGGTCCCCAGGGCCAGCAGCATTAAAAAAACACAAAAACAACAATAATAATTGGAATACAACAAAAATACTACAGTCACATTGAAAGTTTGGTTGTGTACACTCTGTAGGTTAAAAAAAAAACAGCTTCTTGTTTTTGAACAATGTTTCTGTAAAATCTGTCAGAGCCCAAAAGAGTGTTGTTGTTTTTGTTTTTTGTTTTTTATGTAATAACAAAGGAAGAAACAGAGATTTCAGTAATTGTATCTTTGTTTTTTTAATTAATTAAAATGCAAATAGAAAATGTATTACTGTTGTTTTTACACCAAAATGTCATTTTTACTGGTATGAAACAACTCAAAGCTTGTTGCAACTTGTTGCATTTATAATATGAGTAGGTCAAACAGATTTTACAACAGTAAGATATTTATATTAAAATGTACACTTCAAATAATTAGCAACATACTAGGCTATTATTGATGTGACAATATTGTTTGATTTTCATAATAAAAACCTGACAATATAAAGAGATTAACAACCAGATAGAAAAAGTGATTTAGCTAATTTATTAAGGAAATAATGTGAATGCCCATGCAGTTGCGTTATAACCAAAGATAAACATTGCACAGCGTAAAAATATCCTGCAGACATGGGCTGGTTTTGTTGGGCTTCACATTATTAATGATAGGCTCGTTTTCTTTCTGAGCATGCACAAATTTCGGTAACAAAGTCATTATGGTTCATTTTCGTGGTTACAGTGTATCCATGATGTAGGAGCCAAGATGGTCTAGTGGCAGGGCTTTTGACTACGGATCCGAAGGTCGCGGGTTCGCGCCCCGGCCACTACCCACCTTGGGGTGTCTATGAGTGCACACCTATTTCTCCAGCTCCCCGGGCGCTTTCGGGCTGCTCACTGCACCACCTGGTAGGTGGTTGGGTTAAATGCAGAGACGAATTTCGTCTGTGTATGGGAAACATACGCAGATGACAGGAATAGACATTATTATTATTATGATGTGGCCTCATGCATAGGCAATGACTGTGATTGTGACACGGTCAAGAAAACTACCTACAGCAGACCTGATACCCAGAGCTGCATCCAGATGTGGCCAATGACCATTGTTCCAAGGCAGGAGGTGGGGGAGCAGGAGACAGGAATAATAAACTTATTCAACAAGGATTATTTTTTTTATTTTTTTTACAAATTCATTCATTTTAAAATACAATACAAAACAATCCCATATATGATATGTATACAAAATATAAAATGAAAGGTAGCAGAAGGAAGAAAAAATCTTATTACCGGTATAGCTGCCCCTTTTTTCAAACAATCAGTTCAAACAATAATTATCTACAAGTAACAGAACAAAATGAATAACTCTTTCTAGTTTTCTAACTCTAATACAATACACATTAGGCTACTTCTTATATATATTTTTAACAATTCAGTTTTGATCATTTTCTTAAATGTAAACATTGACTTGGCATTTTTAAATGTTTGAAAAAACTTTCACACATGACCACACAACACAAATATTTTTAAAACTGGACTCTGTGTCATCAAAACGGGTTATTCACTCAACTCACGGTCATGTGCTCATTCAGTTTGCACTACTTCTTATATTTGCACTAATGTTTGTATTACATTACTGCCTATAGTCATACTACTGTTTACATTCACTGTTTACATTTATTACTACTGTTTACATTTATTACTACTGTTTACATTTATTACTACTGTTTACATTTACACTACTTTTTATATCTACACTACTGCTGATATATATATATATATATTATATAGCCTTATATNNNNTATATATATATATATATATTCTTTTTACTAGCCTTATTGCATATGCCACGTTACAGTGACGTGCAGTCAGGAGAGGCAAGTGAGGCCACGCCTCACCTGCCATCATGGAAAGAAAAAAATGTAAACTGAAAAAGATAAATGTAATTATTGTATTTATCCTTTGATTTGTACTATTTACTAAAAACTAAACCAGTTTTAAGTTGTTTTTTAATTCAAAATCACAGATTTTTCTTATTTAGCGTTCAAATACTGAGAAGAGACGTGCAGATGTGCGCAGAGAGGCACCGGCTGCTTCACTTCACCGATTGCGCAATCACTCGGCTGACGTTCTGCAGCTGTAGTGTGAGCCCGTATTCCTGCCCCTTTTATGTCGCTATTAAAATCTCCAAATACGTTTGCTATATTAACTACATTTCTATAGTTTAGCTGGTGAATATAATGTCTAGTGTTTTTGTCTAAAACTGTATGTGTGCGCTGAGTGATCATAAAACGGCTGTGAAGGTACCCAGTTACATCCACACACACACACGGCCAGCCTCATGGAGGCGGGGCTAGTGAGCTCAGGGTTCTCTTGAGCCTTGCGCTGCAGGAGGAAGTGACAGCGCTTAAGTAACAGAGCAAAAAGAGTAACTTTTCACAATCTACAAATATCTAATAATAATAATAATAATAATAATAATGTCTTTGTCTGTCAAAAAAATTGTGTGAATTTCGTCTCTGCATTTAACCCAACCACCACCAGGTGGTGCAGTGAGCAGCCAGAAAGCGCACGGGGAGCTGGAGAATTAGATGTGCACTCATAGACACCCCAAGGTGTGAAGTGGCCGGGGCGCGAACCCGCGTCCTTCGGGTCCCAAGTCGAAAGCTCTGCCACTACACCATCTTGGCTCCTAGAACATTAAACACTTAACTAAAAGTGTTAGTATTTTGTTAACAATTTAGTTTTGATCATTTTTAAACATAAGCACAGAGTTTACATTTTTAACACGATTTCCCAAAACATTCCACATTTCAACTCCCTGGAATGAGATAGACCGTCAGTATTATCCTGCTTGTTTAAATTTATGAGCACTGTGAAAATTCAGTTTACTGCCACCACCAAGATAAATCACCACAACCTTACTACAGAAGTATTCTGCAATCTTAAAATGTTTCACAAGCATTTAACACTCCTTTATGCCTAATGCACCCCCTTCAAACATTATCAACCATTAAATGGCCGTTATTAGTTGTTATCATCCCCATATGTAGCGGTCAGACTGCCTCTCTTGTACCTCCTAGTAGGTTTAAAAGTACGTTGGTAGCGATGATAATAGGCTCCGTTTTTAGCTTTGTTAGCACTCATAATAGCTTCACGTATTTAGGTTTAGAGTAAAGGGTCTGATGTTAGGTTTACCTGCCAAGAGCCTGCAATTCCCTCACATTCTGTCTGATTTATTTTTGAAGTTACAGGGTTATTTTTCAGAATGAGGCTGAGTCTGCTCATTTTGGAAAAACAGAAAGATATTCTCATGAATGAGTCAGACTAATGGCCAGACAGTGGTCTACTAAAGAGCAGATTTCAGTCATCTAAAACAAAACAAACTTAAAGTTCACAGCAGGTTAAAGTAGTATCTCTCTGCTCTGTGACTGGTTGGTGAACAGCATTTATGAAGGACTCTTTAAAGTGAATTGAAATGCTTTGTGTAGTCTACATTTGAATGCATCACTTGCAGAGGAATGCAGTCTCATCATTTGAGTTTTGAACATGGTCAAAAAAATTGTGTGGCAAATTTCCCCTTGAAGGTGTGACAGTCATCATGGGCATCTCTAACCTGATATATTCCCACTTAATCCTTGTTTTTGTGTGTCTCCAACTCATCTCAAGAGCACTAAAGCTGCATTTTGACATCTGCACAGGAGCTCAAGCATTCATCCATCCATTATCTTACACTTATCAGAATAAGCTTTTATTGTCATTGCACCAAGATACAACGAGAACATGTAAAAAGTTATATATTCATGTTTGTACAGGTGACGACAACGACGACGACGACGACGACGACGATGATGATGATGATGATGATGATGATGATGATGATGATGGTGCTTATCACAAAGGTTCTCTGTGCTCATATTGTGAATTCTGTGAGGTAAGCAACTCTATTTCATGAGAAAATCGTTATTTTAAAACTCAGTGCGAATGCTAAGTTCTGAATGGCTGTTGCAATTTGCTGGAAGGAAAATAAAACTGAGCTAAAAGAAAAAAGAAAAAAGAAAAGTAAAGTTGCCTAAAGTAGTATAAATATACTAAAGTATAAAGTATGTCCAAATGTTTTAGCAACAAAAGTAGTCAAATGCTAGCTAAATATAGTCATCCCTCACTGTATCGTGGGTTTAAAAAAAAAAATACATCTAATTCTGTATAGCAGAGTTTTCATTTTCATTTTTTCATTTATTTATTTATTCATTTTATAAAAAAAGAATACACAACAAACATGTTTCTTGTATAAAAAAGAAAATATAAAATGAAAGGTGGCAGAAGAAGAAAATATCTTATTTTGTCTGCCCCTTTTTAGAATAAAAAAAATCATTTCAAACAATAATTATATTTAAGTAATAATGAAAAAAATGAATAACACATCTCAATTTTCAAATTTCGAGATATTACACATTGAACTACTTCATACATATTTCTTCAATAATTCACTCTTTATCATTTTTTTAAATACAAACATTGACATTGCTTTTTTTATATCACACTCTAAGTCATTCCACAATCCAACTCCCTGGACTGAGGTAGACCGTCCCTTCAAACTAGTTCTGTATTGTGTCTTTACAAATACATCAGTTCCCTTTAGGTTGTAACAGCTTGATCTTTTAACAAAATGTCTCTGAATATTTAAGGGTAGTGCATTGTTATGAGCTTTATACATCATCATTAAAATATGGTAATCTACTAAATCATGGAACATCAGTAATTTCAATTGAAAAAATAATATACTAGATGGATGACAGTAATGTTTTCTTGCAATAATCCTTATGGCTCTTTTCTGTAAAATAAAAATAGGTTTTGTAATAGTTTTACATGCTTTTCCCCAAACATTAATGCAATAAATTAAATGTGGAACAATGATGGTGTTATACAACAGATACAACGCTTTGTCATTCAATAGGTCCCTAACCTTATACAGTACAGCAATGGATTTCGAAATTTTCATTTTTACAGAGTCTATATGTTTTTTCCAAGTTATTTTGTCATCAATGACAACACCCAAAAACTTGACCTCACTCACTCTACAGATTTCTCCATCCTCAATTGTAAATTTGACATCTGCAGATTTCTTTTTATTTCCAAATAGCATATAATGAGTCTTTTCTAGATTTAATGATAATTTGTTTAGTTTAAACCAAGTCTGTATTTTGACAAACTCTTTCTTCATCAATTAGTTTTGGCTATATATCGCAGATATGAAATACAAACATGACATCACCATCTAGTGACTTGGTATGAAAACTACAGTGTTACACATTTACATGGATAAACATGTTTACCCATGAAAACCGTTTACCCGTGTAAACAAGAAATGCTTTTTTTTCCCACAGTCAACATCCAATAAATGCTAACATTTCCAGAGATTGTTCAGGTGCAGACAGTGCTGTAGTCTCATCATTAGTATAATTAGCAGGAGCACAATTAGTATTAGTAAAATTAGTAGCAGTTGTAATACTATCAAAGTATGCTGAAGTTGAGTTCAAACAGAATGTTTTTGAATGATTTCAAATTATTTTAATGTATGTATGTATGTATGTAATGTACAAAAAAAGTGAAGAAAGTACCGTATTTTTCCGCCGTACACGTCACACTGCCCTATAGGTCGCATCAGTCCATATTTGTCTAATAAAGTGGAAAAATCAATAAATTTATCACTTCACCATATACGTTACATCTATTATGCGTCACTGCAGACAACCCGTAAATGTGGGCCGGTGTTGTGCCATAAAACGATGGACTGACAAATGGCGGCCGTGGGAGCGTGTACGGGAGGACTTTAACAAGAAGTTAACAAGATTAACACTTAAAAACAATTAGTTGTTAGCTCAAAATTATAGTAAATGTGTGTCTCAGTGTAATGATTGCTTAATAATTGCACTTTGATGGTCAAATCAGCTGTATTTAAAAAATTGTTTTGGTGCTCCATGAACGTGCAGAGAGGAAAAAGGGACGAGGAACGCGGCTCGTTTCTCTGAAATTCAACAAGAAAAGCACCTAAACATTTATTTATTTGCTCAAAATTATAGCAAAGGTGTGTCTCAGTCTAACATCTGCTTAATAAATGCACTTTAATTGTCAAATTATCTGCATTTTGCCGGGGTAGCTGTTTTGACGGTTCCAAGCAGAGAGCAGATGAAGGTGGCCGGCTGTGTCAGGCCGATTGAGTCATTAAAAGCTGGTGAAGATTCACAGTCATCCAGGACATGGTGAATTCTAAAAAACGCAAGAAAAAAACAATAAACTATAAAGTATAGTATAATAAATAAAGTCCAGTTGTTTTTGTCTTGAACTTTTTTTACTTTGTCATTATAGGAACGTTATCCTATTACATAACACAACAGCCAACAGCATGCCATACTCTATACTACTCTGCTGCCATCAAGTGGATGAAAGTGGTACTGCTCTTTTTAATCAGAATGAATAGAAACGGTCATATCTTAGCCAAAAAATGATTTATAAATATGGGGAAAAAATCCATAAATATCTCGCTTCAGCCTATAAGTCACCAGGCATGTAAATTATGCAAAAAACTGTGACTTGTAGGCTGAAAAATACGTTACTAACCCCAAAAATTAAAACAGCACATTTTGGTGTATAAATGGTATAATATGCCAAAAAAAAACCAAGGAAACATGTTGTAGCAGCAAAGAACGCCACAGCTCATGTTTAAACACAAACTCAAAAGCTTGAACAAATCTCCCTGGTGCTAGTTTCCCATCATTGGCATCCTGTTTATTTTAGAATTGATTTTAAAGTTTTACTGATGACCTCAAAGACCTTGAATAGACAGACAGGACTGTCTGTTTGACATCCTGTGCCTTCCTTGACGTCTAGTGATCATTTGCTTATATTATAGTCATGGAGGTGATCCGCTCTTTAGTTGTCCTGTTTTTAGTTTTTTTTTTTAAACATTGTAATTGTTTCTATTTGTGTTTGGTTTTGTGTCTTGTGTTTATTAGTCTTTTTCCTATTTCTGTTGCATGCAGTACTTTACCCAACCACAGTTGTTTTTTTGTAAATGAGCCTATGTGTGTCGTCTCTGGACATGCTCACCACCCTTGCACCCCCACCCCCAACTGCGGAATGTCAGTGTCATTATGTGCTTGTGTGCAAGCTTTTTAAAAAATATATATTATTATGCTGTTAATCTTCAACCAAAGATTAAGAGCATGTTAGCAATTTGTTTGTCTCCAAATCCTATGTTGTCATTTTCACCACTTTTATTGTCTGTCTAAACAGGTCTCACATTTATCTGTTTAAATAATAATACTGTAATAATAATAATAATAATAATAATAATAATAATAATAATAATAATAATAATAATAATAATAATAAGTCTTTATTCATTTCATATCCTAAAAACAAATTAATTCATTTCATTTTCATATCCTAAAAACAAATTAATTATATTTACAACAACATTAACAGAAAAGAAAAGAAAACCAATACAATGAAATGAAAGGTTGAATGAATGAAAAAAAGTGCTATAAAAATACATTTGATTAGATTTGATGCCATTATAAAAACATCACACCTAGATCATGCCAATAAATGTTAATTTAATAACAATGCCCAGTGTGAAGTGATTGTATGGATGATTGTAATGTATGGAGAAGTTTTAGGAGCAGCTCTATATATTCAGTATTTATTTCCTAACTTGTATATTTTCTTCCAGCACTGCGACAGCTGTGATAAATGTCCCTGCAAAGAAGGAGATAACTCTGAACACTGTGATGATTGTAAGGTGAGAAGAGACATGTGTGTCCTCCTCATGCAGCAAAGACGATGTCTGAACTTCATGAGCTTTGTCATGTGACAGCCATCATGGCTGCTAACTGATGCTTTTGTTCCCAAATAACTTTTTAATTACAAAACATGAATTTTGAAATGCAACCTTTTTTATTCAATGGTCAAAAACACTCTTAAAAATATTTTAAATGGTTTGATTTTTTTTATAAACTACCAAAAAAAATTAATTACTGACAAACACATACAAATTAATTACGTTTTTTTTTTTTTTTACATTTTAAAACTGGCAAAACTAAACTAAAATGACTGATTCTTTAAAATCTTCTACACTGAATTTCAAACTGTTTATGATCTACGAGTTATATATTTATGAAATAAAATTAAAAGAGGTTTTTAGTTCTCACACCAACAGAAAAACAATTTTCAATGGTGTCCATTGTCTGTAAAAAGCACGATTCATATTCTAATCTGAGTACAGTAGTGTTTTTGAAACTATGGTAAAGAGATAAAGATAAAGTCTTCTTCCCCACATACTTTGTAAGTAATATTAATTTACAAATTCAGATTTAATTTAAAAATAATACAAGTGATTTGGTGAACACCTGCAATACTTTTACACTATTCTGTAATATAATATACTTTGTCACAATTTTCACTCATTGATCAGTTCTGCGTGTCCCCTTTAAAATGAGCCTTTATGACTTTGGCTCTGATTCTTCTGTCTCTGAAGCAGAAAACTGGGCTGTTGTCCACAGCTGCTTAGAGACTACAGGACAACAAAGGTGTCACTTTTAGGTGGCGGGCCAACAAACTATTTGCAAAGCATCCATTTATTTATACACAGCCTAGTTAGTAACTATATTTTCTTATGAAAAGTACATATCAGTCAAAAAAGTAAATTAAAAAAAAGTGTTGTACAGGTGCTGGTTATAAAATTAGAATATCATGACAAAATTTATTTATTTCAGTAATTCCATTCAAAAAGTGAAAGTTATATATTATCTTCATTCCTCACACAAAGACTGATATATTTAAAATGTTTATTTCTTTTAATGTTGCTAACTGACAACTAATGAAAACCCCAAATTCAGTATCTCAGAAAATTAGAATATTACTTAAGACCAATAAAAAAAATGATTTTTAGAAATGTTGGCCAACTGAAAAGTATGAACATGAAAAGTATGAACATGAAAAGTATGAACATGAGAAGTATGAACATGAAAAGTATGAACATGAAAAGTATGAACATGAAAAGTATGAACATGAAAAGTATGAACATGAAAAGTATGAACATGAAAAGTATGAACATGAAAAGTATGAACATGAAAAGTATGAACATGAAAAGTATGGAACATGAAGAGTATGAATATGTACAGCATCAATACTTAGTTGTTGCTCCTTTTGCCTGGATTACTGCAGCAATGCAGCATGGCATGGAGTGGATCAGTCTGTGTCACTGCTCAGGTGTTATGAGAGCCCAGGTTACTCTGATAGTGATCTTCAGCTCTTCTGAATTGTTGGGTCTGGTGTATCACATCTTCCTCTTTACAATACTTTATAGATTTTCTATGGGGTTAAGGTCAGGTGAGTTTGTTGGTCAGTTAAGAACAGTGATACCATGGTCCTTAAACCAGGTACTGGTAGTTTTGGCACTGTGTGCAGGTGCCACGTCCTGTTGGAAAATGAAATCTGCATCTCCATAAAGTTGGTCAGCAGCAGGAAGCATGACGTGCTCTGAAACTTCCTGGTAGATGCTGTGTTGACCTTGAACCTCAGAAAACAAGTGGACCAACACCAGCAGATGACATGACACCCCAAACCATCACTGACTGTGGAAACTTGACACTGGACCTCAAGCAACATGGATTCTGTTTCTCTCCTCTCTTCCTCCAGACTCTGGGACCTTGATTTCCAAAGGAAATACAAATTTACTTTTATCAGAGAACATGACTTTGGACCACTCAGCAGCAGGTCCAAGGTGAAACGCTTCTGACGCCGTGTCTTGTTCGAGTGGCTTGACACAAGGAATACAACAGCTGAAACCCATGTCTTGCATAAGTCTGTGCACGGTGGTTCTTGAAGCACTGACTCCAGCTGCAGTCCACTCTTTGTGAATCTCCCCCACATTTTGGAATGGGTTTTGTTTGTCAACCCTCTCCAGGGTGCAGTTATCCTTATTGCTTCTACACTTTTTTCTACCACATCTTTTTCTTCCCTTCGCCTCGCTATTAATGTGCTTGAACACAGAGCTCTGTGAACAGCCAGCCTCTTTAGCAATGACCTTTTGTGTTTTGCCCTCCTTGTGCAAGGTGTCAATGGTCGTCTTTTGAACAACGGTCAAGTCAGCAGTCTTCCCCATGATTGTGTAGCCTTCTACAGAACTGGACTGAGAGACCATTTAAAGCCAGGGCCTTTGCAAGTGTTTTGAGAGTTAATTAACTGATTAGAGTGTTGCACCAAGTCTCTTCAATATTGAACCTTTTCACAATATTCTAATTTTCTGAGATACTGAATTTGGGGTTTTCATTAGTTGTCAGTTATTATCATCAACCTTAAAATAAATAAACATTTGAAATATATCTGTCTGTGTGCAATGAATGAATATAATATACAAGTTTCACTTTTTTTTAATGGAATTACTGAAATAAAACAACTTTTTCATGATATTCTAATTTTATGACCAGCACCTGTATATTGGTCACCACGTTCCCTGATTACTATAGATCAGTATCACAATCAGCCATAGACAACTACAACTCATACTGGTGGACCTTCAGTTTGCAGATAGTTACCAATATATTAAGTTTAGCACACCAGCTTCCTTATTATACTGTATGCAGATGACTTCCTTTATTCAAAGTGCATCTTTTCACAGTCTGTAGCTTATACTGTTAGATGTAGATGACTTCCTTTTCTTAAAGTTTGCGTCTTATGTTGTTATATGCAGATGACTTCCTTTTCTCACAGTTGGCATCTTCACTCTCAAGCCCAAGGTTTTTTATTTAAAAATAAGTCAAGCTGAATGTGCCAGCAGTCCAGTCTTCTCTATTTTAATCACTGACAATTATACATTATTAACAAGTGGATATTCATTTAGCACTGGCCCTCACAGTCAATAAGCCCAACCAACCATCCTACTGGGACCTTTCCCAGTGCTTCACACTGATCACTCCAGGCCTGGCTTAAGGGGATTTTTTTTTTTATTAATGCATTTTCCTACATTAAGTTACCACTGTATGTAATCCATCTATCCATCATATATTTTTTTTTATAAAGGTAGAGTATGGTGGGGTTGTAATGTTTCAAACAACCTGTCTAGGACTAATTTTTTATTTTTTATTTTATTTTTATTAAATTTATTCATTTTACATTGAAACATAAAAAAGAAAAAACATTTCATAAATATGTGAAAAAAAGAATACATAAAATGAAAGGTGGCAGAAAGAAGAAGAATTCTTATTATGTCTGCCCCTTTTTTCAAAAACAAAACAATTTCAAACAATCAATTCAAAACATAATCATTATAGAAATAACAGTTGAAAAGAGTAATTTTCACAATCAACAATAATTAGTATGTTAGACGCTTAACTAAAACTTTAGTATTTTGTTCATCCATCTTTAGTATTTTGTGAACAATTTAGATTTAATAATTTTTTTAAATTTAATCATAGAGTCAACATCTTTAGCATCAATTTCCAAAACATTCCATAATTCGATTCCCATATTTGAAATAAACCGTCCCTTTAAACTGGTCCTATACCTTGGCTTTATAAAAATTTCAGTTCCCTTTAAACTGTAACAGCTTTCTCTCTTAATGAAACACATTTGAATATTTGAGGGTAGCATATTCTTATGAGCCCTATACATTACTAACAAAATATTATAGTCCACCAAATCATAAAACTTCAGTACTTTCAGTTGTTTAAACAATATATTTGAGGGATGACAATAAGGTTTTCTAGAAATAATTCTCACAGCTCTCTTCTGTAAGATAAAAATAGAGTTTGTTATAGTTTGACAAGCTTTCCCCTAAACCTCCAGACAGTAAATTAAATGTGGAACAAAGATTGAATTATACAGTAAATAAAGAGCCCTATCATTCAACAAGTCCTTTAGTTTATACAACACAGCAATAGATTTAGATAATTTAATTTTAACAGAATTTATATGCTGTTTCCATGACATCTTGTCATCAATAACTACACCCAAGAATTTCACCTCATGTACTCTACGTAGCTCGACACCATTAATTGTGATAGAAAAATTATCAGTTTTTTTATTACTAAATAACATATAATTAGTTTTGTCTAAGTTTAATGATAACTTGTTTAATCCAAACCAAGTTTGTAATTTAACAATCTCATTTTTTAGCAAGTCAATCATTTGCTGCAAATCACTACCAAAACAAAAGAAGGTGGTATCATCAGCAAAAAGAACACACCGCAGATATGCAGACACCTTCACCAGATCATTTATATACAAAATAAAAAGCTTAGGTCCAATTATTGAGCCTTGTGGGACTCCACAAGTAATTTTGCAAAGGTTTGATCGTGTATTGTCTATTTGTACAAACTGCCTTCTGTTTTCCAAGTAGCTGGACACCCACTGCAAAGCCTGTCCTCCAATACCATATTTGTTCAACTTCTCAAGCAGAATGGTGTGATCAACTGTGTCGAAAGCTTTTTTTAAATCGACAAACAAACTTACACAATGTTGTTTTTGATCAACAGCTGTGGAAATTTGTTCAGTCAAGTCCATAAGAGCCATGGAAGTAGAAGTTTTTGATCTAAAACCATATTGACTGTCACTTAGAATGTTATGATCGTCGAGAAATTTGTCTAATCTGATCACAAATAATTTTTCAAGAATTTTTGAGAATTGTGGTAATAGAGATATTGGTCTATAATTATTGAATAGGGATTTATCTCCATTTTTAAAAATAGGGACAACCTTAGCTACTTTCATATTGTCAGGGAAAATACCTGTTGAAAAAGACAAATTACATATATATGTAAACGGTTCAATCACATGATTCATTATGTCTTTTACAACCAACATGTCCATATCATACCAGTCCTTAGATCTTTTATCAGCAAATTGTTTTGTTACCTTCAGTATTTCATATTTATCAGTTTCATGTAGAAACATAGTATTTTTCTGACTTTTAATTAAGTAACTCACATTTTTATCAACTTTTGGAATGTTTTTTGTTTTTAACTTTTGGAAAGTTTTTTTTGTTTTTAACTCATTATTAAACATTAGCGAGAGGCAGCCCTTCCCACCACACATAAAGTCTTTCACATGTGTCTACTCTGTGGAGGTGCAGACAGAGCTGCTGCATTTATTTTGTCTCTTTCTTTTCCACAGATGTGCAGTTTCTGCCATGTTTGTCCTGTATGTGAAACACTTTGCAAGCCTGGTGAGTACATTCATTTAAAGCTAATCACAGCAGCAGCTTCAATAGTCACTAAAATACAGTTTTGTTGTTGCTCATTTTACTCAGTCACCTGGCAATAATATAGTTTAAATTGGGGACAAAGCTAAAGTTAGATAAATAAATGACTTGGTTGTCTATCCAGGCATAGTTCTCATCCCTGTTAATTGGGAGTCATTTATTTCCACTGTTACCCCATGTTTACTCAGGTCAGACACTACACTGAAAGAAAAACTTGATTTAGTTAATTAGCCTCTTTATATTATTATAATTTTTTTTTTTTTTTACTGATTGGCATGTGGTAATATCTGACTGCATTTTCAACCACCATGGGCAAAGCAACAACAATGTATTTGCCGGTGTCTGTGTGTGTCCTTTTGACGTGTTCTTGTTATTTTCTCTATATTTTGTATTTGTAAAGCACCTTGAGTTGCCCCCTGATATGAAATGTACTGTATAAACAAATGTAAATAAATTTACCTTGCTAGAAGAAGCTGAGCATCATCTCCAACACATACTTTAAGTGCAAAGTATTGTTTAAACCCATTTCTTTAACATTTGGATTTAAACCTGTTTGTCTGTTAGCAAAATATCTCATAAAACAGAAGATGGCTTCCATTGAGAACCTCAAATTTTCTGTGCATCATGTATCAATTGACGGACTGACAGATGCAGACAGTCCAATTCAAGATGGCTGCCACAATAATTAAACTGAAATGATGTCTATACCTCAGTGAATTTTACAAACATGTGTTGAACCGAATTTGGTGTTGCTGACTTTAATTCAAAACGCACTCGAGTGTGACACGTTGTAATATCACTTCACATTATGTTTAAAACTACTACAACTCTGTCATTTTTCATCTTTTCTCTTCAGGAGGATTTGTTGACGAAGTCACTGGATCCATCTACAAGTAGGTCTTATTTACACACATCTAAATCCTGTGGAAACAGGTTTGAACTAGTTTGTAAAGCACTGTTTTCTCTCTCCACTCACAGGACTGTAGCTGACGTCTTTGACGATGACGATGCCAACTAAAGCCAACCATATGTTGCCACCATGTGGCCAAACTAAGAATTACACTTCTGATCTGTGTTGTCTTAATCTTTGATCCTCGGGAATCTTATACAAAGTTGTTAAGTGATGCCCAGATATATTTGTGTACTGTTAATGCCTGACAAGTTATACTTTTAAAGAAACTCAAATCTTAAAACTTCTGGATTATGTTAAATAAAAAGAGGGGACATTTTCACTGATCATTGTGTTGGTTCTTTAAATGCATAACAGTCTGAGGCTTGTTATCTGCTGGAACAAACATGCACACCAGATTCAGTGGGTTGGAGCATTCTGCATTCTTTCTACATTAGAGCTCACTTGTTCTTATTGCATCACTTAAAATTGACCTTCATACAGGACAGCATCTACAGAAGAAACAGAGTGAGAAGATTTCGTTTTCCTCACAGTGAGCTCCAGCTCCAGATGGTGTCGTTTAAACAGCATGAATAACATACGACTGTATCCAGGAGGAGCTGTGTTCAGGAAGGTGTTCATTAATCAACAAGCGGTACACACACTGATGTCCCCCATCGCTGACAGATTTGAATAATTGTAGTTTTGGCGATTAGTGTCATAGAGTGACTAATCCAGCAAGTGGAGGGAACCAGCACTAGGAATGCAGAGGGGGAACTGGATCTAATGGAGGCCCTCTTCAAAGCCACCCAACTGGGAGAAGGGGTATCTTTATTCAACCAGAATAAAATGGTAAATGGAGCTTATTTATATAGGGCTTTCCAGCCCCCTATGAGGGGCCCCAAAGCGCTTTACAATACCAACCATCCACCCATTCATACACCGGTAGCGGCAGACTGCCATGCAAGGCGCTTTCCAGTCCTACCGGGAGCAACTCGGGGTTAAGTGTCTTGCCCAAGGACACAACACATGGTGTGGGGAACCGGGATTCGAACCGCCAACCTTCCGATCAGGGGACGACTGCCATTACCACTACCCCACGGCCGCCCTTTGAATAACAGAGATAGATTAACAGAGCTCTTGATACTAGCTACCCAGTAATAGTGCATGAAATTAGGAAGTGGCATGTCTCCAAGCCTGTGGGCAGATGTAAGACCATCTTGGAAATCTGTGGATGCTTTTTATTCCAAATAAACGCTGATAGCTGGCTGTTCAGATTGCAGGAGTGATTTAGAAAGTAAAATTGTCAGGTTCTGAAACAAATACAGACATTTAGGTAGAATATTCATTTTTATAGAGTTTATTCTTCCCCCCAGAGAATGGGGGTAGGGATTGCCTTCTAGCAATATCCTGCTTAAGGTTTGCCATGAGAAGTAGATTATTAGTTTTATAGCGGTTCTGATCTTGTTACCCAAATGCCAACGTATTTACATTTTTTAAACAAATTTTAAAAGGTAAAGTGTCTAAATTTTTATTTTCTATAGAGGTCACAGTCATCAGAATAGAATAGAATAGAACAGAATAGAATAGAATATATCTTTATTGGCATATTTGCACCAAGGTACAAAGTGTTGCAATTGGCGCACGCACCATCCTAAGAGGGACGTACGCACGGAAGCCGCAGCAATAATTAAATCGCGCTGCCAACAATCAGATATGGAAAAAAGGAACATACAGTCGGATAATCATTGGTATTCAAAAAAGAATCTATCACATTTTGTCTTAGGAATCTATCACATTTTGTCTTAGGACATTCTATGATAAAGTCAAAAAAACTCTACCAGCTTCAGCACGGATAAAGACAAAGACATGTTGCATTTGATGGCAAGCAAGGAGATAGTCCGTGAGTAATCATTTCAGATAAGCACAGTCTGCAGATGGCCTCAGCTCGGCTCCATCTGAATGCACACAGAGACCTCTGGGGGGAGGGGGGGCAGCGACAGTTTTTCAACAGCTTTCGACTCCAGGAGAAGTTTTGCAGTCAGCCTCTTTTCAAGGTTGCTTTGAGTCCCGATTAGATTAGTTGCTTTATTTATTTTCCAGGGCAGGCTACAGTGTACTTTGACTGCAGCCTTGAAGTCCAGGTGCTGTCTAGGTCCAAATCGCCGAATCATGTGAGGTTCCGAGCTACAAATCCCCATCTGTCCCCTGATGAAGCCCGGTCGGCTGTAAACGAGTCCCAAAACGCACTGCAGGTCCGCGGCTGTCCACCACTGCTCCCATCGTGCGATTCAGCTCGAACAACAGCTGGGTCGTTGAGGTCACAGCCCGGATCAAAGAATCTTGTTGAGCAGGAAGTTTCGCCAGCGCGTTGATCGCCGCAGCAGTCTCCCTCAGCTTCCAGTAGCAGAAACCTCCGCCTAAGCCAAAAAGCAGAGCAGCTGCCACCAATATTCCAATAATCCACAAATCTTCCACGTCTTCGACAGAAAGAACGGTCAGACACATTAACTTCCATTCTCCCCACGAGTCCATAA
Organism: Garcialebias charrua; assembly: GCA_038048925.1. Classification (NCBI taxonomy): domain Eukaryota; kingdom Metazoa; phylum Chordata; class Actinopteri; order Cyprinodontiformes; family Rivulidae; genus Garcialebias; species Garcialebias charrua. The sequence goes on along the minus strand of JBBPBX010002003.1, from coordinate 3,477 downwards.
CGTAGCCCACCGCATGCGTGTCGAGGGGGCACGCCGGTTTTCCTGGTCCGGAGCGCTTCGTGGAAAAAAAAATTATCGATAGAGGAAACAGCCCACGCAATTAAATCCATTTTCCAAATTGGTTCGAGTGAGCACTGAAGAGTTGCAGACAATACAAAAATGCAAAAGCAGGGAGGAGGAAAACTTAGGGAGGAGAGGAGCAGAAAGAGAAGCGACCTGCTTCGCCAAGAGCTGGAAGATAGCTCTTTTGAAGATTAACCTTATAGCCAGATACAAAGTATTTTCCCAAATTTTTGAAACAAAGCAAGTGACTCAGAAATGCTAATAAGAAAGTTTGATATGTACAAAAGCATGTCATCAGCATGTCAAGAAACTTTTGTTCTGTCCCTTATTGATTTATCCCTTTAATGATGGCTTTTTGCTGTAAAGCTACTGTCACGCCAAATTTACACCACATGCGTTCCGGCTCCGCCCCGCTCCGGTCCGACCTCCGCAGCAAATACGCACCCATTATAATCAATGACACAATTTACACTGGCTCCGCAGTGCGGCGGCGAGTAGCGGCGAGCGGACGGCAGTCCGTCAAAATTAGAAATATTTCTATTTTTGCCGGACACCGGAACTGTGCCGGAGTCAACTTTTGAAGATTACGTCTGATGGGGATTTTGAACCCCTGTTACCTTAATAAAAACCACACAAGATAAACAAGAGAAATGAGTTAGACAGAATCATGGAAACTTTGCAAAGGGGATTAGGCTTTTTAATGTACTTCTGAAACTTGGTTGGTCTCATGAACACATTCTTGCACAAATCCGAATTGTGCAGCTATCACAAACCATTTATACAAGTAGGAGGAGGAGTTTTGACAAGTTACACAAATCTCTGACATTATACAGATAGATAAACTGCAGTCAGGGTTCTGCATGAGGCAGGAACATCTAATCAAAACATTGTACCATGAACAAACAAAGAAGTTTGTCTGTTCTTCCTCAAGGACCAACACTGTTTGTATCTCAAATTAATTGTTTGAATGTGAACAGAGAACATTATATTAAAGTGAGCTGGGTAAGAATTATTGTTCAGAGTGATTAGTTTTAGATGATAAATGTTGAATATCTCCATCATTCCATCCTCTTATCATATAAACTAATCATTATCAATTTTGTGAGTGGTATGGAAAAACATCCCCTGAGGCCGAATTCTAATTAGGGGCAAAAACTCACACCACCGTCCCGTGCCTCCACAGTAACGCCCTGACAAATTCAGGATCACATTTTTAGGATGGTTTGAGAGATATAAAGTTTTGGATAACTCTGTGGTGATGATTGTCATATTGCATGACTTATTTCAATATTTGTGAGGAATAAATATTTGAGGAGAACTTTGTAGTTAATATGGTCTTATTTCATGGCTTATTTCAAAGTTTTAAGAGGAATAACAAATTTCAGAGGGGATCCATCTATTTAATCTCAAAAACTAAAAGTTTTTCCAAAGAAATAAACCCTTTTTTATTATTTAAAAGAAGCATATATATGTTAAAAACTAATCTATTTAATTGGTGTTAAACAAATAAAAAGAACTAATCTATTTGATTTGTATTAAACAAAAATATATTGGACTTGTGTCAAACAAATAAAAGAAATAATCTATTTGAAAATAAAAGAACCAATACATATTCAGAGATGTGGGAAAAGCAATAATAAGAACTCAGTATGTTTGTTAAAGATGTGGGAAACAATTAAAAACACAGCAAATAAAGAGGTCCTTTATGGACACACATAAAAATAAAATAAAGTGAATAAAAGATTTCAGTTCAAATTTCTGTACCCTTTCAGTGGCTGATTAAAACCAAAACAGGATTAAAATAAGCAAATAAAATGATTAAAAGTTTGGCTTGAAATTACTTTGATTTTAAAATATAGCCTAGAAAAACTAAAAACTAACATTATCTTAGTACCAGACATTTGTGAAATTTTTCAGCACACGGAATCACTCTGTATTTTCTTTTTGGCTAATTAACACTCATCTTTCAGAGGAGTGAAATCATCTTCATTTTGTTCCAGACGAGTTTGGTGCAAGCTGATCAAAACACCTGTGAAAGCTTTCATCATCATTTTCTTTAAAAGTGGTATCACACAGGAGAAGAGAATGCAGAACAGGAACAACACCGTTAGAAGAGGAGTGCAGATCTTCAAAAGGAGATGCCACCATGGTCCAGAGATGAACCATGACCAAAGATCTACAGGGTTTGCTCCTCTAGTCCCACTTTCAACATAGTTCTTGAGATCACTCAGATCATGTAAAGCATCATGGATGTCTCCTCCTGTTCCTGTTTCATCTGGGATGTAGGTGCAGCATGTTTCTCCAATGATTTTACATACGCCGCCTTGTGATGCTGTCAACAAATCAAGGACAACACGATTCTGCAAGATCATCTGTTTCAGTCCGCTCAGTTCGCTCAGGGTCCCATTTGCCAAATGATAGGTGTCGTTGATAAGACGGAGGAGGGCATATCTGTTGACTTCAACGTGATCTCGTACCTCACCGACTCCCACAAATGGGAAGAGTCCTTGGAAGAATTTCTCTCCTCCATTCCAGATCCTAAATTCCCATGGAACGCCGGTGGTAGTGGTAAGCCCTCCCCATCTTTTTACCTCAGGCATTGGGGACCGTCTTGTCCGGTGGGCTGAGGGTATCAGCGCTTTCCTCAGTACGAACATTGGGTTGGATAGGGGGACCAAAGCACAAAGGCCCCCCCAATCAGGTGGTAGTGCAGTGTAGGCTCTGTGACCACACAAGAAATACCAGTCAGTTAATACACGAGAGCCTTTGTCACCTGGTACTGACAAGCTGCAGTGGGTGCTCTTCTGACGTCCTCTCGTTTGCAGGCTGACATTGAAGGGTCTTTGTTCAAGGAGTTGCGTGCAGTCTGTGACATCTTCAAACTTTGAACAGTTGGCCTTTGCATATGGCCGCCCTGCTCTGCAGAAAACACAGTGGATGTAGTTCGGTGCATTCTTTTTTCTTGTTATATCACAGAAGGAATACACTTTGTCACATAAGTTCCAGGGTACCAGGCCCACTGGAGTGGTTCCGTTGTTGTAAACACAGTATCCCAGAGCTCCAACTGACAAATGGGACACCGTGATCAGTTCAGGTAGTTTTATCGACATCTGGGGTAGGGGCATCACGTCTGAGGTGATACTGCAGTTTGAAGCAAAGTCGTATCCCATAGAAGCCATGGCCAAACGTCTGTCTAGGTCTGTGTGGGTGTTCTTTACCTCGTTGGACAGTGGCACTGAGTAGTCACGTTTAGCCCAGCTGCCTGTTCCTGCGTGGGTGCTCAGACCATACAGACACGCTTGTTGAGCTGTGGACACAGCTGCTGGTCGGAGGCCTGAGTTTTGGGTGGCATAAGGCAGATGGGCACAGACATAACAGTTAGTAGCTTCACCTTCATAGGCTGTTTTGTTCATT
>JBBPBX010002002.1:49813-85733 GCA_038048925.1 Garcialebias charrua | reverse complement strand
GCATGCGCGTAGCCAGGGGGGGTTCGGGGGGTTCGAACGAACCGCCCACTTTGCCTATGAAGTCCCGCCTACAACTCCCGCACAACACAAGTTCTGTGTTAAGAGAGGTGGAAAGAGAAGGTATGGAGACGCCGCTAATGTCGAACCGGTTAACACCATAGACTTAATATGCCTGTGGTTAACACAAACTCCTTTTTTTTATCCAATAAAAGACAAATGTAAGTTCAACCAAGTGAGGATCGAACCCGAGTTGAGAAATTTTTTGGAGTGGCAACCCGACGCGCTTCCAGTGAACCACTGAGGCATGTTGCTCTTTCCAGGTCCACTTTTTCTTTAAACGAACCGCCCCTCATAAAATCCTGGCTACACCCATGAGTTGTTGTATAGTTTATCTGAACTCACCGGTAGCGTCTCTGCTCACGCTGAGATTGTAACCTACAAGGGTGTTTTTTTCCTACAACGAAGTCGCCAGTGGTGTTTTTCTGCTCGTGTTGACTTCTGTTGGTGACGGGCTGATCACGCTTTTCAGCAGTATGATGCTGGAAACTTTGTCCTGCTCATCCTGTATGGCGCCACTTCAGCCCGAGGACGGGCATGACTTGTGTCCCTCCTGTCTCGGTATGGGACATCCCCGGGAGGCACTGTCAGATGACGCTTGCCCCAACTGTTGCGTCATGCCCCGGTCGGTCAGACTGGATTGGTTGACTGCGTTGGAGTGGTCTACCGACTGGACGGGTGCTACACAGCATAGCCCATTGCCGCTGGGTCAGGCGAGGGGCAAACGGCCTGTTGTGACTACGCCTTTGCTGCCGGTAAAGCGAGCCAGACGGCCCGATGCAAGGGGCTTGTCCACGAAAGTGGATCGCCTCTCTACCGAACTGGCCCACATGAAGGCCCTCCTCCAGTCCGTTCAGGATAGGGTTCGAGACAGGGCGCTCCCTCCAGAGCAGGATGACGTATCAGTCATTGGTGATGATGCTATTTTGGTTGCGGCCTCTGGCACCCATTTCTGTGAGGGCCTTCCGGGGCTGGACTCTGGGGCCTCTGGGTCTGGTTCCGTTGCCTCCCAGGACAATACGGAAAAGTCTGTGATGGCGGCCATTTGAACGGCTCTTGCCCGTCCACAGATTGGTATCCCTCAGGCCCAGCCTGCAACCTCTAGCGCGTTCTTTAGGCGCAATAGATTTGAGGCTGCCTTTGTGGTTCCTCCCTCGGAGGAGTATACCCAGGAACTACATGCTTGCTGGTCTGACACCAAGGCGTTTTCACCCCTGACAAGCGATGGTAGGGTCCTGGCGAACATGTAGGAGGCACGCAAGGTTGGCTTGGGGCAGATGTCTATGGTAGAACAGAGCATTGCCTCTCTTATTGTGTCACCTGATGAGGCCTTGCGGCCCAATGCCCATTGTCCACGGACTCAGTGCTATGTTACTGATTACCTTCTCTGCAAGGCCTATGATTCTGGGGCCCGCATGGACCAGATTGGGAACTCTCTTACTCACCTTATGCTGGCTCTGTCTTCCTTTTTGGAATCTGTTCCATTTGCCCATTCCACGCAAGGCCTGGTTGATGTATCTCTGTAGGCCTTTGCGTTCATGACGAGGGAGATCAACCATACACTCTCCACGCTGGTGCATGCTCGCCACCAGGTCTGGCTGGTGCAGTCCCCACTCACTGAGCCTTGCAGGAGAACCCTTCGGGACCTACCTGTAGTCCCAGGAGAACTTTTTGGCTTTGTAGCATTGGACGCCTTGGACCGAAAGGCTCAGGCGTCTCGGACAAGGCAACAACTGGTAGGGCTTCACAGACGCGGTCGCCAACCAGCTGTCTCTTTTATGGTAGCGGGTCCTTCACGGAGGTCCTCGCTTCCGTCTCTCTCTCTTCTATTGAGCCTCAGCACCCAACGCAGGGTCGGAGGTCGGCCCAGAGACCTGCTTCAGGTTAGTATAGTCAGGCTTGTGACCCAGCTGGGGCCAGGCCATCTCACCCCTTTCGAGTGCACAGTCTGGCCAGCATCCTCCCAGGTCTTCAAGGGGTCGGGGGACCCGCAGATGAGGCCTTAGGGCCGGCAGTCAGTTGTTTTGTCCGGGACAGCTCAACTACTGGGTTGCCCACATCCCGGACTTGTGAGTGTTATCCACCCTGTCCCAGGGGTATCGTCTTCAATTCCGCCACCGGCCATCCTTTCCTGGCTGGGTCAGGATGACTGTCATCCGCGACCCGATGAAGGCAAGGCACTGAACGAAGAGATCTGCACCTTGCTAGCCAAGGGAGCTATAATGCCTGTGGACCCCCTGCTGGATCCAGGGTGCTTTTATTCCACTTATTTTCTTGTTCCAAAAAAGTCTGATGGTTTACATCTGGTTCTGGACCTCAGGGACCTGGATATATACTTGAAGGTCATGCCTTTCCGCATGTTGACCACCAAGGCTGTGTTAGGGGCGATTTCCCCGGGTGATTGGTTCACTTCCATAGATCTCAGGGATGCTTATTTCCATGTTCCAATCGCGCCGTCCCATTGGCGGTTCCTTCATTTTGCCTTTCAAGGGCGGCACTTTCAGTTCAGGGTCCTCCTGTTCAGTCTTTCGCTATCTACCAGGGTGTTCACCTAATGCGTTGCAGCGGCCCTCACCCCTCTACAGGTGAAGGGCCTGAAGATCCTCCCATATCTGGACGACTGGCTCATTTGTGCCATAACGTGGGATAAGGCGGTTCGGGATACCCGATTGGTACTCCAACATGTGGGATGCCTGGGCTTGCAGGTGAACATGGAGAAAAGCAATCTGACTCCCTCACAGGAGACCATCTTCCTGGGCATTGCCATGGATTCCATTTCGATGACTGCTCGCCCGTCCCCCCAGCGGCTCGACAGTATATTGGACATGCTCCCAGATTTCAGACGCGGTATGGCACTGCCTCTTATGCGGTACCTTCGACTCTTGGGGATGCTTACAGCTGCATCTGCCGTGGTGCCCTTGGGGCTTCTGTCGTTGCGGCCCCTTCAGATGTGGCTGAACAGCTTGAATTTGGATTCCTCACGGAACACTCATCGCCTCAGACGACTTCGGGTAAGCCCTCTGTGTCTCCGGTCTCTGTCCCAATGGAGGGAGAGGTTGTTTGTGACAATGGGGGTCTTGCTCGGTTCCCTTCCATGCCACCGGGAAGTTGTCTTTACGGAGGCATCCTCCATGGGTTGGGGTGCCACCTGGCGAGGTCACATGGCACAGGGAACATGGTCCCAGTGGCAGAGAAGGGAGCACATCAATGTCCTGGAGTTACAGGCCTTGCTTCTGGCCCTTCAGAGCTTTCTTCCAGGCTTGCGGGGGAAGCATGTGCTGATGAGGTCAGACAACAACACTGTGGTTTGTCACATCAACCACCAGGGAGGAACCAGGTCCAAGAAACTGTTGTGCTTGACTCTGCGTCTTCTGACCTGGGCTGTTCCATACTTGGCCAGCCTCGGAGCAACCTACATCCCGGGGCCACAGAATGTGCCAGCAGATTCTCTATCCCGTCATAAGCCACTCCCAGGAGAGTGGAAGCTTCACGAAGAGGTGGTGGAGAGGATCTGGGCAGTCTATGACAGAGCAGACGTAGACCTCTTTGCCTCGAGGGACGCATTTCACTGTCCCCTTTGGTTCTCCCTGGCCGACGGCAGCCTAATGGGCCACGATGTGCTGGTACACGACTGGCCCCGGACCCTCCTTTATGCCTTTCTAACTTTCAGCCTACTCTTTCAGACCCTCCAATGGGTTCGTCAGGAGGGGCACAAGGTTCTACTGGTGGCCCCCTTCTGGCCAGCAAGGACTTGGTTCCCTCTGCTGCGCGAACTCGGCTCCGGCTCGCCAATGCGTCTCCCCTCCAGGTTGGACCTTCTTTCCCAGATGGAGGGTCGGGTTCTGCACCCCGAACCGGACCAGCTCCAACTCTGGTTCTGGCCCCTGCAGGGCCGGGCCCGCTTTTTCAGGATACACCGGGCCGGTAGGACATACGATGGCTAATGCGTGGGCGCCATCCACGCGGGCCTTATATACTAATAAGTGGACGGCCTTTGTGACCTGGTGCCACGATAAGGGGCAAGATTCGGTACGGTGTTCAGTCTCTGACATACTGACCTTCCTGCAAGCGTTACTGGATCAAGGACGGTCCCCATCTACCTTGAAAGTATATGTGGCTGCCATTTCTCGTTGGCATTTCGGCCTGAATGGTTGTTCGGGGGACAAGACAAGGACGTTGCACTGTTTTTGAGAGGTGCTCGGCAGTTGCGCCCACCCAAACGCCCTGTGGTGCCAGCATGGGACCTTTCTTTGGTGCTTGAGGCTCTTTGGTCCCCCCCCCATTTGAGGCCCTGGCGTCTGCGGACTTCAAATGGCTCTCACTGAAAACTGTGTTTCTTTTAGCAATGGCTTCCGTGAAACGTGTGGGGGAATTGCAGGCTCTTTCAGTGGCCGAGCCCTGCTGCCGATGGAACCCTGATGGCTTAGGTGTCACACTACTGCCTCTAGCGGTCAGGAGGGATGAAATAGAACGAAAGTTACTTCTGTAACTACGGTTCTATGAATCCCGGATGACCGTCAGAGTGCTTAGTCCCTCGGAATCCTAGCTTTCGCGAGAAGTTTTCAGGGATTTGAACGTCGGGTGCCACGCGCCTATATAGAGTGGGTCCCCGGTGGGTCACGGGGCAACTTTGTTGTCATTTGGACTCGCCTTGCGCATGCGCAAGAATGCTCCTTCGTGCTTGAAGCACTCCCTCTGGCAGTCATCCGGGATTCATAGAACCGTAGTTACAGTAGTAACTTTCGATATCTTGCCTGTTCTTGAGAGCTCAGATTGAAGGAATAGTATCATATCCTTTGTGAAAACAAAGATTTTTATTGTTTCAGTTGCGTCCATAAAGAAAGCATTTTAGAACCCCTAAACATTTAAAACTGCTTTGAATTAGTTTGTCAAAATGCAACCTTTTGAAAATATCACATTCCCAACTCTAACTCATGACCCAGGGGTGTTCTTTTCTTCTTCTTGTGATCATATGTTGCACTCAGTGTGTCAGCTTTTTGCACATGTTCCATGCCTTGTTTCCTGTTTTTAGTGATGTTTCCTGGCAGCGTTACAGCGCCACATAAAGGCTTGGCATAGTTACAACATTTTGGGTCGGTTTTGGACAATTCTAGAAACAGTGCCATGTTCATGAAGATATGTTTTAGAAACGACAAAGTAAAGTTATTGCTTTAGGAAAAGTTTTCATCTGTGTAGGCCAGTTCTAAATCTGACCATAGTGACCAGCTAACAGTTCGTCCGAACAGAGCCAAGACTACAGGTAACAAACCCAAGGTTGCTGCCATCTTTTAGAAAATTTTGCACTGCATGGCATTTTATTTCACATAAACAATATGTGAGTTCATGTGTGTGTTTGAAAATGCAAATACCTGTAGTTGAAGCTAGCATTTCCTGTGGAGCCTCTGCTCCTTCCTGCAAGAAAAACATATTTTGCTGGAACAGGACGGCACAGTTGGTAGAGCTGTTGCCTCTCGGGGAGAAAGTCACTGGTTCAAATCCCGGCCTGAGACCTTGCTGGGTGGAGTTTGCATGTTCTCTCTGTGCATGCGTGGGTTTTCTCCAGGTACTCCCTTCCACAGACCAAAACAGGCACGTTAGGCTGATTGATAGCTCTAAATTGTCCCTAGATGAGAGTGAAGATTTGTCTCAATTGTGTTTATGTGTCCCTGTGATGGACTGGAGACCTGTCCAGGGTGTCCCCCACCTCTTGCACAGTGATAGCTGGGTATAGGCACCAGTGACCCGAAAAGGAAGAAGCAGGTAAAGATAATGGATGGATGGATGGATGGATGGATGGATAATTGTGTAACACAAAATAGACAATAAAGATCTAAAATCACTACAAATATTTGAGATTTATCTTAAACTTGTTCTAGCCTCACTCTGACTCGCCATCAGCTTGTCAATAGTTTCATTTCTTTAAAACAAAGTTGTTCAAAGAGTTATCTCCAACATATGACAGTATATTTCCTGAAAAATATCACAAACTTACATTTAATTTACTTTCATTTCTGAAATTAAGCAGCATAAACTGTCTTTCTGACCTTTAGCCCCCTCAGGACAGAACTGGGTTAAGAATATCCAAGCTAAATAAGTCTATAAGTCAAACATGATTTTTTATTTTTATTTTAATGAAAAGATTATAATGAGATTCTATTTTCCATAAAAGCAAACAGCCTGACTGGCTAAGAATGTTAATTGCAGAATTTTACCACACTGCCAGTATTAATGATTCATTCAGCCAATAACTGCTCATCAGCCACTTTCAATAGGACACTGTTCAGAATTGTGGGCTTTAGCTCAAAGTTGAAAAAGGTACTAGACCTGTTTAAACATTTTATAACTTGCATGAAGCCATGTTGAACTTTTAATTTCTTAATCCTGTGCTACAGCACCACACTGTGTCTTCACCTGTGTATGACAGTGAGAGTAACTGTGAATGTGCATGTAGGTCTTCTTATCAAAGATTTTCACAAGTTTTTCTTAGATTGCATAATGAGAAATATTTACAGTACACTGAAGGTAGTTCACAAATGTTCTTTCCTTAAAGACAAAGTGTGTTTTATAAATGTAGTTGTTGTCTACCTTTTGCCAAGAAGGATGCAACAGGCTTATTTCTGACCTAAAGCTACACAGCTAGAACTCCATCCATTTCACAGATGTTAACCTTAAAGTTTGGTGTAGTATCTGCTGAGCTGAAACAAAATCAAAGTATTGCTCATCAGTCATAGAGTAATTTAAAAAACTGATTAAACGTTTATAATAAATTACATATACTGTAATCATCATGGACGACTCAGTGGCATATCCTCTTTGATTAGTACTGTATTAATTGCAAGCATTTCTTCATTTCAGATTATGTAGGCCTAATTTGACGAAAAAGTGACCAGTGACAGCTGTAGTTTATCATATACTGTATCTCATGCCATTACTTTCTCTAAAACTGCCTATTGTCGTGCTTCTGAAACAAACGGTGTTCCCAGACTCACTGAGACTGTGTGAAGTTTCAGCAATCCATCATCTACGCTGTGTTAATCACCGTCTAGTTGTTGTCTATGGTCTGAATAAATCCCCTTATAATCACTTTTTCATCACCATCAATCTTATGTGTAAAAAAATACAGATGCACTTAATCTCAACTACTTTGTAGGTGTATTTACTGTAAATATGTTTAATTTGAATAAAAACACTTGCATCTGGCATGAGTCTTATTTTTGTCTATAGTTTATTGCTTTGTTTAGGGATTACTTTTTAGCGCTACCGAAAGCAAGAGTTGTGTGGACTGAACACTGCGGGGCTGTCCCTTGTCTCCAATATCCTGTTTGTGGCATTCATGGACAGGATCTCAAGGTGCAGTCATGGAAAGAAGGAAGTCTGGTGTGGGAACCTCAGTCTCTGCGCCATTTTTTGCAGATGATGAGGTTCTGTTAGTGGAAGCCCCTCAGTTCAATGTCTATGCTCCATTCCACTCCTGTGGTTCTGAGGTGTAGATCATAGCCAATATTCCCAGATCCAAGCGGCTGAAACGATACTAGGTGCAGACGTTTTAGCGAGGAGCGCAGTCATCTGGGGCGAGCTTGGGGTAGATGACCCCAAGTCATTTGAGGTGCTTTAGATAACTTATGACAACTCTGTTTTATGTGAAGATCTCACTGGGAGGAAACCATGGGGCACATCCAGAACTCATTGAAGGAACTGTATGTGCTTTTCTTTTTAGCTTGGAAACACGTTGCCCAGAAGCTGCAGTGTGTCACTGTGGAAAGTCTGTTTCTCTCCAGGAGACAACATCCAATATATAAATTTGTAAGGATTCAAAGTCCTTAGATCTTAGGAGAAATTTTTAATTTTCTCTAAGAAAGCATCAAGTATGACAAAGAGCAGCATTCAGAAACCGGTTTCTGATCTCAACATTTCTTAAGAGGTCAGTGAATGAAGATTCAATCCAGTGAAACGGTCACACAGCTATGTCAGCGTGTGAATCGTGTTGCTGAAACCTGACACGTACAGTACTGCTATTTCCTTGGCCACGTTTCCCTAAATAAAAGTTCTACAATTACCCCACATAAAATGTCTATACTGTATTTAGGAAGTATTTGTAGAGATGGAAGCTTGTCCAAACCCACTAAAAAGGACACAACTATATGGACAAGTCCTTTTATGACCGTTGCACCTGCAGAGATAAAACGTGGTACCAGTGTGTGTTAATTCACATACAGTCTAAGTTGAAAGGCTCACACTGTGCTGGTCCGTAATGAGACACTGCCATCCAGTGGTGTAACCCATTCACTTTTTTTGTTGTTCTTGTCTTTATCCATTTGGATCTATGCATTTCATCCTGTCATTTGCTTTTGCTGTACTGCACTTATGTTGGCCTTGTTGCTGTTTTTAAGTGATTTATTAATAAAGTGGTATGGTATTCATTCACCTTCAAACAGTGAAGTTATTTCACAGTCAGTAACACACTGTTGGGATTTCTTTAATAAACATTTGCCAAAAAGGACAAGGAAGGGGTGAAGATTATTTTAGTACAAAAAGTCATTTCCTTTGATCTCACCTCTGGGTATGTGTTTTCTTTGCTCATTTTTACACCTACAGTCAAAAAGACATTTCTAATTAAAAACAGCCTTTCTTCATTTTTACATTTGCTGCAGCTGTACAAGTGCTACCAGCCTTTGCACGCACTGACGCCTAATCCATCAGCCTAACCAAATGAGCCATCAATAACCACATATAATCTTGGCCATAAAGACATCATCAGTCAAATTTTTAATTTTGTGCAGGCATCCCACATCTATTACCTTTCATAGCCAAAATAGTTTCTGCCTACTTCTGTCAGTGGTGCAAAATAACACTATTCTGCCTTAAAACGTTACAGAAAGGCTAAGGTAGAGATTAAAATTTACCTGGCCCGATGATGTACATCCAAAAGATAAAAGTTTAATTTAAAAAGATAGCAGAATAGATTACAAAAAAATATGAAAATATCCTCAGGTGTTATTTAATGTCCTTCTGCAACATATTCCAGATAAAAAAAAATACAATGCTTTACACAGATTTAAGTTAATAAAACTGAATGTGCATCTCCAGATCCTTCTAATCTGGCCTAAAAAACGGCTTTGGGTTCAAAGCTGAGTCTGTTAGCCTTTTGTTCTTTGTTGCATTAAAAGTTTCCAGTCTTTCAGTAAGGCAGCCCCCGTCCTCTGATTGTTGCTGTGGAGTTCATGTGGGGGACAAAGCCAAAAGGGAGAGGTGGAGCCCCAACTTGCGATGGGGAGCACCAGGATTGTGCTGGTGTTGGGATGGGTGGGGGAGGAAGTATACCATCCTTTCCAACCATAGTGTGGTTGTACAGGTGGATTCCACTGGAGTTGGGCTGTCCCTCCATAGTTACAGGGCTGTGATTGTACTCAAACCGGTGGTCTTTATCCCCACTAAAAACCATACTACTGGGTCCAGTGGCTACAGCTGCTGGAGGGAAAGGGTCTGGGTGACCCAGTGGCAGAACCCCAGCAGCATTTGAGGAACTGGCCACTTGTCCAGGCCTACTAAAAACGTCTCTGTGTGTGTGATGTGGCAGGCCTCCGCCTAACATATGACCCATGTAGCCGTCTCCAAAGCCTGCAGGAGTAAAATGCAGGGGAGGTGGGTGGTTGTATTCAGCCCGGTACCCAGAACCCTCTGCAGGTGGGTGGTTGTATTCAGCCCGGTACCCAGAACCCTCTGCAGGTGGGTGGTTGTATTCAGCCCGGTACCCAGAACCCTCTGCAGGTGGGTGGTTGTATTCAGCCCGGTACCCAGAACCCTCTGCAGGTGGGTGGTTGTATTCAGCCCCGTACCCAGAACCCTCTGCAGGTGGGTGGTTGTATTCAGCCCCGTACCCAGAACCCTCTGCAGGTGGGTGGTTGTATTCAGCCCCGTACCCAGAACCCTCTGCAGGTGGATGGTTGTATTCAGCCCCGTACCCAGAACCCTCTGCAGGTGGATGGTTGTATTCAGCCCCGTACCCAGAACCCTCTGCAGGTGGATGGTTGTATTCAGCCCCGTACCCAGAACCCTCTGCAGGTGGATGGTTGTATTCAGCCCCGTACCCAGAACCCTCTGCAGGTGGATGGTTGTATTCAGCCCCGTACCCAGAACCTTCTGCAGAAGGGAGAGACGGATAGTCTGGCTCTGGGGGCCGACCTCCATCGACTCCACTTGCTGAAGCAATAGGAGGAGCGTGGCCAGTTTGGGGCTCAGGCGGTGGCTGTCGGTAGTCCAAGTCAGCGTGTGGGGGAGGTTCTGGAGGCTCAGGAGGTCTCTGATCTGGGGGCAGGATGGGAACTCCTCCTACCTCAGATACTAAAATAAAAAAATAAACACAAGACTTTAATCTACATATATTTCAAGGTAAAACAACAATCAGTATATTATCAAAACCCACAAGGACAAAAAAGGATCTTTGTAATAAAAGCTAAAAAAAAAGGTGTGAACCTAAAACAAAAGAGTTGACCTACAGTAATGTAATATCTGGCTTCTTTGGATAGAAAAGTTTTACTCTTCTTCCTGATAAAACCGTTACTACATGGTGTTTCAGAAATGGTTTAATTTGTTAGACAAAAAGGTCTCACCTGGAGAAACGGGGCTGGGCTCTGGAGGTTGTTTAACCTCTGGAGGTAGAAGAGGTGCTGCTGTAGTTACTCCAACAGGGTCGGTGCTTTCTGTGCCTTCTCCACCATCACTTACTTCCTGCCTCTTAGCCTGCTGAGCATGCAGTAGCTGAGCTAGCAGCATAGTCATGGCTGTCTGAGTAGCAGCTGCGGCCTGGCCCTCTGGATTACTTGATGGTGCAGACATCATGGGCGATGGAGGCTTGGGAATCGGAGGTGTGCGGGGTACCCCTGCTGGGGCAGCAGGCTGGGGAGTCTTGGCAGGTGCAGGCTGAGGTGGGGGTTCGGCTGGGTCAGAAGGAGGCAAGGCTGTGGTGAGCTGCTGTATTGTCTCCTGGTTGACTTTAGTGCTCGTAGACTGACCAAACTGCGCTGGGTTGACTGCACTCTTGGGCTGACCAAACAAGTTCATGAGGACCGCCAGCTGCTCTTGTGTGAACTGTGAGTTTGGACCCTTTGCGTCTGCAAAGAAAATAAACAATTAAAATAAACCCAAAAAAGCTAAGTCTGGTCCTCTGGACATTCAAAAAACAAAGTTTTTTCTACAGTTCTACAGTTTTTTTTTTTTTTTTGCTTTGTTTTGTTTTGTTTTTTGAATGTCCAGAGGACCAGACTTAGCTTTTTTGGATTTTTCTACCTGGATTATTGAGCATGCATCAGGAATTAAAATAAACATAATTTATTCTTATACTTTGAAATTAAAGGTGCTATGTGTAACTTTCTGTAGAGCGCAGAACTTAGAAATATTTTCAACAGGCAAAGCATTCTGATCCCTCCCCCTCAGAGCCATATATGGCTCTGCTCCCCCTTGCTCTGCTGAAATTCAAATTCAAGCTCTGTTTTTATTGGCTGGTTACAAACTCTGTTTTTATTGGCTGGTTAATGGCGGGGTCACTCTGTGTTTTTA
The DNA here is from genome assembly GCA_038048925.1 of Garcialebias charrua. NCBI lineage: Eukaryota > Metazoa > Chordata > Actinopteri > Cyprinodontiformes > Rivulidae > Garcialebias > Garcialebias charrua. The sequence goes on along the minus strand of JBBPBX010002002.1, from coordinate 74,120 downwards.
GTGTTTTTATAAATGCTGATAGAGAAGCAAGGGGACTATCCACAATATTCCTGAAGGTGGCACTGTATTTGCGATTATGGGACTTACTTCCGTTTTGACCCCGGAAGTAGAATTTCTGCATTGGCTCCTCGTTGTTTACTTGTTTATCTGTGCGCATCGTAGAAGTTCTGTTAAAGTTCTGTTTTCTGTTATTTTGAGCTAATATTGTCACGAAGATGTCTTGTGGAGCTCTGGTACCTGTTGCGCTGTTCGTGGCTGTAAGAATAATCAGACGAAGCTGAATTTGTGGCTGCAACTAGTGTGTGTTGAACATGCTCCGAAAACAAAAACCTGCATCCTTCTTTGTGGCTGGGCTACGAGAAACCACCTGAAAAAAGACTCTGTATCCTCCAGAGGATCGAGAACACCAGGTATGATTTAAGAGACAGCTTTTAGTTTAATGATTTTATGTAGTCAGTGATTAAATGATACTAATATTTTCGTGCATAACTGGCAAATAAACACACGCACCTATATACTGTATGTATGCTGTCTGTGTATATTTATTTATACTGTATATATAATATAGGTGTCTGTTGTGTTTATTTATATATATATATATATATATAATATAGGTGTGTGTGTGTGTGTGTGTGCGTGGGTTTCTTTTATATATAATCTAGGTGTGTGTGTTTATTTATATATAATCTAGGTGTGTGTGTTTATTTATATATAATCTAGGTGTGTGTGTGTTTGTGTGTGTTCATAAATGAACCCTAATGTTTGTATACTGTACTTTTCTTTTCCTCCTTTCTGTTATATTTCTGCATAAGGTGAGTTCCAGGGATGGATGGATGACGCTCCAGTTGGTCCAGAAGTTTGTGTGCAGTTATGTACCACAGCAACAAATGAGTGAAAATATAATTTCTATAAATAAATCTGCGTTTGAAGTGCATTTGGTGTTGCTGTGTTTCACCTTCTTTATTTCAATAAGATACGTTGTTTAATGTCTAATGAGAAGTTCTACTGCAAATAAAAAAACTAGATGTGATTGTTTTTTTGGCAACTTACCAGTTTAGTTTTTTATTGACAAGTACAAAACTTAAAAACATGCATGTTGCTGTGGTTCCTCCTCCAGGAGGAGATTGATAAGAATAAAAGCTATAATTATAAATTTTAGGCTGATTGTTAACTCTAAATTGACTCTGGGTGTGAGTGAGACAGGTCCCTCTTGTAAATGAGTCCCCGTGGCTCAACGAGGCAAGCCTGTATAAATAAAGGTTGAATGAATGAATGAATGAATAAACTAAAAACATTTGAAACTGAATACAATATGAGAACTGTGGGTGATTTGATGTCTTTTAATGAAAATGATTGGCTGCAGAATAAATACCAGAATAAATACCAGGTCAAATACACTCTTCAACAAGAAATGATGGGCAGTTTCTGATTTTAAACAAACTGGAACAGATTCCTAATCATGTGGGACCACTGGACGACCACTGGACGACCACTGGACGACTGGAGCAAGCAGCAAACCCCTCCGGAATCCAAGACGATGGAACTTGGCCCTTCACTCGTCTGTACCTTAAAAAAAGAATAAAACTGTCATGTTTGCATCACAAAGTCTAAAATAAGACCAAGTTTGCTACTCAAAGTAGAAAGAATAAATACAGTTGCTCCTACATTTTTTACTCATTCACAAAGATATACTGTAATGTTCAATTTTATATTGATTTCAGTAATTTTATCTTAGATTTACTTTAATATTTTTGAATTATTGTGCCAGGTGCTTGTGTCATTACTTGTTCTTCTGCTCCTGCGTCTCAGAGTAAGTGTGTCTGTCAACTTCAGCGTGGGAGACCAGTCTGTGACTTGTGTGCAGGCCTTCCTGAAAAAATAAATATTTCAATAGAACAAATGTAGTAATAACCAAAAGATGAACTTGTGTTATGGAATATTTTCTGTACAAACAGCATCCCACTGCTTTATTCACATGAGAGTAACAGGGACCTACAATCAAAACAGTACTACAGTACAGTATGTATGTGCAGTATGTATGTATATACTGTATATATAGTGTGCATACAGTATACACATACACACAGCATATGTATGTACTGCAAATGTATTACACACACATGTAGTTATATTATTTATCCACAGATTTGTTTAGTAAATACTTTAACAGATGCTAACGCTACATGCTAAGCTAACCACAGCTAGTAGACGGTGCTAAATCATGAAGAAAAAACAACAACAGCTCCAACACAGAGAAAATTATACTCTCACATTGTTCTGAAATTGTTTCACAAAATGATTTATGTAGAATATTTTGTTTACCGGAGAAAACGTGATCTGAACACGACGTCTTCGAGAGCAGATCCGAGCAGAGGAGGGGCAGCTGTCAGCTCCTCCGATGGAGATAAATCCTTCACGTTTACTTATTTTTGGGATGAAGTGAAAACTGCGCTTTGAACAAACGTCTACCCGACAGCAACACCCACTAACCCAACACGAAGTAACCATTGTAATTAATTAGAAATAAACAAAACAAAAAAACAAAAGTGAAAAATACAGCCAGTAGACTGGGCTTTAACTGCTGCTCTCACTTCAGGCGGAAGTCGTTCCCATAATTCGCGCAAGGCATCATGGGGCGTAGGAATATTGTGGATAATTTTTTTCAGAGATTACTTTGTCTAACATCAGTCTGTCAGTAGATGGTGACAGAGTGAAGAAATATGTTAAAAATATATTGTTAGAAAAGTTACAGACTGCATTACAAAGTTACATAGTGCAGCTTTAACTTCTTGGTTTTATAAAATAAATATACACCAATGATTTAAGAGATGCATGCCTTTGAAAACGAAGAGACGAATGGAGTTAAAAAAAAGAATCAATGGATTATTTATTTTTTTAGCTGATAAAAACGCTGATATGCTATTAGTGGAAAAAAGTTATAAGTGTGTCCTCATAAACAGCACTACTCATTTGTACAGTGTTATAGAAGGGAAACCCCTGTTTGAGTTTAATGGACTTTAAGATGGGAATATCAAAACAATTATTTTTGGGAAGACAAATTAAATGAATGTGCAGGAATTCTTTTTCTATATCAGACAAACTAGCTTGTAGATCAAAAAGCTGTCCGGTAAAGAGACGATCTTAAATTATAACTAAAGAGATACACATAACTACTTTAGTATTTGCAGCCATAATCTCCATAAGAACAGTTGATTAATGTGCACACACATCTTACTCTGGTTTTAGATTAACTACAGAGCTTTTACACTTAATCTCAAGTTTTTGATGACTACATGTAGTGAGCTAATAATAAAACAGTATTGTAATGACGCTCACCAAGCAGAGCAGAAGTGTTCTGAGCTTTGATACTTCCAGGAGCAGAGAAGCTCTGTGGAGTGTTACTGCGACTGTCATCAAGACCGAGCTCTTTTCGAGGCACCTTTGGAGCCACCAGTTCTTCTGGCATCTGTTTCTGTCGCCGCCGTTTCTTACTCCATAGCTCATGACAGTCCTGCCAAAGTGGAAGACTGCAAAGACGGAGAAAACTCATATGTAAGGAGTCTGATAACCACATTTACACACTGTACACCCAACATACTGATGAACTTAAAATAAAGCATACTCTGGTGGAGGCATTTTATCTGGATCCACATCCTGGAGAAATTCGCTGCTCAGAGCTTGTTCAGCAGTGCAGCGTTTGCTGGGGTCCAAGTTGAGCATGTGGTCAAAGAGATCCAGGGCTGAGGGTGGGATGCTGAACAAAAACAAAAGAATAAGAACAAATGGCAATGAAATATCGGAAGGCAATTTTTCAGAAAGTAAAGTACATTTAATGAACTCACAAAGCAAACTCCTCTCTTAGACGTCTCCTGTATTGTTTCTTTGGTTTCATGGTGTTGAAGAAAGGAAGCTTTATAACATCTGGCCAAACAGCAGGACAGGGACTGCCACATATTCGACTAAAAAACAGAAATACATTTGCTTCAGATGAATGCAGCAAATTGCAAGTATGATGGGCAATAAAACAATGTATTGTTTTCTTCTTTATTACTGCAATCCCTGTGCAATAAAAATAGCACCAAAATGAAAGTCCCTCCTAAAAAAAGTATTAAACTGAATGGTTTAGAGTAGCAGAGGTGGCCTGTCCCTTCTGGATTAAATTCAGTAAACTTTCCTTTTATGAAAGTGTTCAGAACAAAAACAGCTAAAACAGATCCATTTCCATCTTCTACCATTTATCTGTAGTCAGGCTGTGAAGGCAACAGGCCCAGGAGAGAAACCCAGACATATCTGGGATCTTGTTCTTTTTGGTCATGATCCAAACCTCAACCATAGGTGAGGGTCGGAACGTAGACGAACCAGTAAATTGACAGATTTGCCTTTCAAATCAGTTTTTTCGTCACGACTGACCGAAGCAACGCCCTCATTACTGAGGATGAGGCCCCAATCTGTTGATCCATTTCCTTTTCCATCCTACTATCGCTTGTGAACAAGACACCCAGATACCTGAACTCCTACACCCGAGGCAAATCCCCCGGAGGGGGCAATCCACCCATTTCCAGCTGAAAACCAAGGCATTAAACTTAGAGAAATTGACTCTCATTCCAGCCGCTTCACACTCTGCTGTGAACCACCCCAGTGCACGCTGAAGGTCATGGCCTAAAGACGGCAGCAGAACCACATGATGCATAAAGCGGAAATGAGATGCTGAGGTTCCCAAACCAGACACCTTCCTCTCCACAACTGCACCTTGACATTCTGTCAATGAGCACCACAAATAGAACAAAGACAAGGGACAGCCATGGTGGAGTCCAACCCTCACAGACAAAGAACTCAACTTTATGCCAAGAATGCAGACACAGCTCCTGCTTCGGTTACACAGGGACAGGGATAGTTCTTAAAAGCAACCCAGGCACCTCACATTCAGATAGTACCCCCCACCACCCAGAATGCCTCCCCTCACACTCAGACTGTACCCCCCACCACCCAGAATGCCTCCAGGAATACAGCCATAAGCCCTCTCCAGATCCACAAAACACATGTAGGCTGGAGAGGCAAACTATAAACACCATAGCAACTCCGCAAGGGTGAAGATCTGGTCCAGTGTACCAGGACATAAGCCACACTACACCTCTTGAATCCAAGGTTCAACAATTAGTCAGAGCTTCCCTTCCAACACCCCAGGGTACACTTTCCTGGGAAAGGCAAGAAGTGTGATCCCACAATACTGTAGTTAGAACACACTCTCAGGTTTTCATTTAAAAAAAGGGAACCACCACCATCTGGTCCAGTGTACCATGCCCAGGACATAAGCTACACTACACCTCTGTCAGAGCTTCCCTTCCAACACCCTAGGGTACACTTTCCTGGGAAAGGTAAGAAGTGTGATCCCACAATAGTTAGAACACACTCTCAGGTTTTCATTTGAAAAAAGGGAACCACCACCTGTGGGGCGGAGCCTGCTACTCCATAGGCATTGTTCTAGTCTTCCATGTGACACTGAAAAGACATGTCAACCATGACAGCCCCACAACATCCAGAGCCTTAACCATTTCAGGGAGAATCTTGTTCACCCCTGGCACCCTGCCACCGAGGAGCTTTTTAACTACCTTGGTGATATCTGCCATAGTAATGGACTCATCTTTTCCTGAGTCCACAGACTCTGCTGCTTCAAAGGTGGACATGGTGGGTGGATTACGGCGATTCTCAAAGTTTTTCTTCCACTGCTCAACAGTACTCTCAGTCCAGGTCAGCAGTTCCCCATCCAAATCAAGCACAGCCTGGGATAGGGCCTACTTTCATTTTCTGAGTCACCCAACAGTTTACAAGAACTTCCTCGAGATTAACCAAAAGTTTGTCTCCATTTCCTCCACGAATTCCACCCATGCTTGAATGTTTTCTGCAACCACCAAAGCTGCAGGCCTTCTGGCTTCCCTGTATCTGCCAACTGCTTCAGGAGTCCTCAAAGACAACCAAGTCCGGACAGTCTCCTTCTTCAACCTGACAGCCTCCATCTCCGCTGGTGTCCACCACACAGGTCCTTTGGTTGCCACCTCAACAGGTGCCAGTGACCTTCAGGCCACAGCTCCTGGAAGCCACACCCGCAATAGAGGCCCTAAACATGGCCCATTTGGATTCCATGTCCCTGATCTCTCCCGGGATATGTGAAAATCTCTCCTGGAGGAGTGAATTAAAAGCCGCACAGACAAACGGCTCCACCAGACCTTCCCAATCGCACTCCCACCATGTGTTTGGGTTTACCAGATCTGTCCAGCAGCTTCTCCCGCCACAAGACCCAACCCACCACCAGGTGGTGAACACTTGACAGCTGATCAACAAAGGGTCATATATATCACTATGTTGAACCTGCGGCCCTATGCAAAAGTAAGGCTGCAGGTCCAACAACATGATTACAAAATTGTTCATCAACCTTTGGGCTAATGTGACCTGGTACCAAGTACACTTATGAACCACACTATGTTCAAACATGGTGTTCATTATGGATAACCCATGCCTAGCACAGAAGTTCAATAAGCGAACACCATTCAGGTTCAGATCAGGAAAGTCGTTCCTCCCAGTTACCCCCTTCCAGATGACTGGCATTGTCCACATAGGCATTGAAGTCACCCAGTAGAACGAGGGAATCCCCTCATGACACCCCTTCCAGGACACCACCCAGAGACTCCAGAAAAACTAGGTAATTTGAAATGCTGTTTGGTGCATAAGTACAAACATCTGTCAGAACCTTCCCTTCTGTCACTCAAAGCAGCTGAGAGGTAACCTTCTTATTCATCAGGAAAAACAAGCACCAAGGCACCCTGATGCATGCACAATAATCCAGATAGTAAAATCCAAAAAAGCTAAGTCTGGTCCTCTGGACATTCAAAAAAACAAAACAAAAAAGTAGAAACGTTTCGTCTTTCGTCCGAAAGACTTCCTCAGTCTGAGATGCTGTATTCAGCTCAAGTCTTATAAATAGCACCCTCTCACAGTGGATCAACCAGTTTGCTGATGACAGCCGAAACCAGCTGCTCACATGATCAAGGAGGACCATCAGCCTAACGATGGATCGTTAGCACCCTGATGGGGTCTCAGACTGAGGAAGTCTTTCGGACGAAAGACGAAACGTTTTTACTTTTTTGTTTTGTTTTGTGAATGTCCAGAGGACTAGACTTTGCTTTTTTGGAAGCACCAAGGCATTCAGCCAGTGGCTTGTGAGTATTCCCACACCCGCCCAACGCCTCTTTACCTGGGCAACTCTGGAGTTAAGAGTGACTCAAAACCTTGATGGACAAACAGCATACTGTATACAGTGGTGCTTGAAAGTTTGTGAAACCTTTAGAATTTTCTATATTTCAGCATAAATATGTTCTACATACCGGATTCCAAAAAAGTTGGGACACTAAACAATTTGTGAATAAAAACTGAATGCAATTATGTGGAGGTGCCAACATCTAATATTTTATTCAGAATAGAACACAAATCACAGATCAAAAGTTTAAACTGAGAGAATGTATCATTTTAAGGGAAAAATATGTTGTTTCAAAATTTCATGGCATCAACAAATCCCCAAAAAGTTGGGACAAGTCCATTTTTACCACTGTGTGGCATCCCCCCTTCTTCTTACAACACTCAACAGACGTCTGGGGACAGAGGAGACCAGTTTCTCAAGTTTAGAAATAGGAATGCTCTCCCATTCATGTCTAATACAGGCCTCTAACTGTTCAATCGTCTTGGGCCTTCTTTGTCGCACCTTCCTCTTTATGATGCGCCAAATGTTCTCTATAGGTGAAAGATCTGGACTGCAGGCTGGACATTTCAGTACCCGGATCCTTCTCCTACGTAGCCATGATGTTGTGATTGCTGCAGAATGTGGTCTGGCATTATCTTGTTGAAAAATGCAGGGTCTTCCCTGAAAGAGATGACGTCTAGATGGGAGCATATGTTGTTCTAGAACCTGAACATAGTTCTCTGCATTAATGGTGCCTTTCCAGACATGCAAGCTGCCCATGCCACAAGCGCTCATGCAACCCCATACCATCAGTGATGCAGGCTTCTGAACGGAGCGTTGATAACAACTTGGGCTATCCTTGTCCTCTCTGGTCCGGATGACATGGCGTCCCAGTGTTCCATAAAGAACTTCAAATCGTGACTCATCTGACCACAGAACAGTCTTCCATTTTGCCACACTCCATTTTAAATGACCCCTGGCCCAGTGCAAACGTCTGAGCTTGTGGAGCTTGCTTAGAAATGGCTTCCTCTTTGCACTGTAGAGTTTCAGCTGGCAACGGCGGATGGCACGGTGGATTGTGTTCACTGACAATGCTTTCTGGAAGTATTCCTGAGCCCATTTTGTTATTTCCTTGATGGTGGCATTCCTGTTTGAGGTGCAGTGACGTTTAAGGGCCCGGAGATCACGAGCGTCCAGTCGAGTTTTACGGCCTTGACCTTTACGCACAGTGATTGTTCCAGATTCTCTGAATCTTGATTATGTTATGCACGGTTGATGATGTTAACTTAAAAGTCTTTGCTATTTTACGCTGGGTAACACCATTGTGTAGGGGTGTAACGGTACGCTAAAAATCACATTTCGGTTCGGGTTTTTTTGGTACAAAAAATTTAAATTAAAATAAAGACTTACAAAACATTTATTTTGAAAATATGCCAAGTAAACAATATGTTTGTACAAAAATAAATAAAAGTGACCCATTTGGATGATATTTTAAATAAACAGCACTCTTTACAATAAACAAACTATACTAACAATAATAAAAATCTTAAAGGTTCAGTCTGCAGTTTCTGTAGAACATCAGCACTTAGAAAAAATTTCAACAAGCAAAGCATTCTGATCCCTCCCCCTCAGAGCCATATATGGCTCTGCCCCCTTGTGGTCTGTTAAAATTCAAATTCAAGCTCTGTTTTTATTGGCTGATTCAAATTCAAGCTCGGTTTTTATTGGCTGGTTACAAACTTTGTTTTTATTGGCTGGAAAATGGCGGGTCACTTTTTCTTTTTAGAAATGCTTATTTACCACCTGGAGAAGCAAGGGGACAATATTTTTTTTTTAGTTTTTTTCAGAGATTACCTCTCTAACATCAATCTAGTGACAGAGTGAAGAAATATGTTAAAAATATATTGTTAGAAAAGTTACATATAGCAGCTTTAATAAATACAATAACAGTCAGAACCAGAACAATAAGCAGCAACAGACTGTTTACAATCTAACTAATCAAGTTTAAAGTGTTTGTCCAAAAAGACCAACTTGTCCACATTTTCTGCCAAAAGCACAGATCTAGTTGTAGTGAATATATCCAATGGTGGAGAAAATCATCTCAACAACAACAGTATCAGCAGTGTGGATGTATTTATCCTCATTACTTACAACCTCTTCTTGGACCTGCTCCCCCAGGTGGGACAGGTCCCTGGAAGAGGACCAGACTTAGTTTTTTTTGTTTAGATTTTTCTACCTGGATTATTGAGCATGCATCAGGGTGTCCCTGGAAAAGTTCAGAGTTCAGTCACACACTTCTACTGGAGGTGATGTGGTGGATTTCCCTTAAGAGGAAGAAGTCAACTGCTAACTGTCCCAGACTGGAAATAAAACACAAAGAGGTATAAAAAATTTTTTTAAAAGAGTTACCGGTAATAAGATTATAACTTTAAATTTAAAAAAGTTACAAAGATAATAATATTAATAAAACTTCAATACCTCTTCTTGAACGGTTGTTATGAGGTGGTTAAATCGCTCGATCATCATCATCATCATCATCATCATCATCATCAGGGCTTTAATCAACTCCAGGGCTTGTTGACAATATCAGTTTTAGCTTTTTCATAAAGTGATAAACTTTTTGTCTGGTGTTGACGTGATGGATGTTGTAGCGGAGCTCACGAACTTTAAAGGTGGGGTATGTAACATTGTAATGTAGTCTGTAACTTTTCAAACAATATATTTTTAACATATTTCTTCACTCTGTCACTATCTATTAACAGACTGATGTTAGACAAAGTAATCTCTGAAAAAAACTATAGTCCCCTTGCTTCTCTATCAGCATTTATAAAAACACTGAAAACACAAGAGTGACCCGGACAATGACCAGCCAATAAAAACAGAGTTGTTTGTCACACCCCAACCCACGCCCCCACCTGTCCCAGCCGCAGCTCGTTCTCATTCAAAGGATTGCAAAGCGATGCAGGACTGTTTTTTATGTGACACAAAATGTATTAAATATCCCTTCTTTATCCCAGAGCTGGACTTTTATTTAGTTTTTTTGCCAAAAGTCAAGTGATCGCTTCATCCTTCACTGACAGGAATGAGGAAATGGATTTGTCACGACTCACGAGCGAATTAAAACATGTCCAACGTTGCTTCGTGAACCTCTGCTGATTTCTTCTGGTTTTTGTGTTGTTGGATGAGTGATTCATGGTTTTATTATATTTTTTAAACAGTTATATTATCATATAAACACAGAACTTCGGAGCGCAGAGACAGGACATGTAGAGGAGGTGGAGCATTCCAGACATTCCAGACCAGCGCTGACAGACATGATGAAATCACGAGCGAATTAAATCATGTCCAAACGTTGCTTCCTGAACCTCTGATGATTTCTGCTGGATTTTGTGTTGTAGGACTAGCGCTCCATGGTTTTATTTTATTTTATTAGAAGGTTTTATTAACATAAACACAGAATATCGCAGCGGCTCTGAGCAGACAGCAGCAAGGGGCGGAGCAGATCCCAAGTTCAGCGGAGCACCGACTGAGCCATATATGGCTCTGAGGGGAGGGAGCAGAATGCTTTTCTGCACTGAAAATATTTCTAAGTCCCAGAGTGTTCAAATATCGCATACTACAGTATACTGTACCTTTAAAGCCTGCGCATAACAACATTCAGTCCAGAGCTTTAAAAACTTCTACAGCTTGTGTTGTTGATCTGGACGGATCTGATTTACCTGATGAAGGATGTTTAAATGCTGCGGTTAGCGGTGTTTAAAACAAGCTGCCTTTTTTTGCTGTTAGAAGAGACGTTCACGTGCCGCCGCTTTGGTGTGGGGGATAAGCGCGCGGAACATATTGAGGCTGAGCCTCTCTGCAAGCGTCGCGGGTTCGCGTCCCAGACCCGACGAGCTGTTTCTGCAGTGTCTCTCCCTTCTCTCTACCCGTTTCGCCCTCTCCCTCTACAATAAAGGCCACTAGAGCCCAAAAATGTAAAAAATAATAAAATTAAATTAAAAAAATTAAAAAGAGGAGACGTTCACATTGGGATGACGTTGTTTCAAGTCCATTACCAAGTTACCTATTTTTATTATGCAAAAAAAGATTGTGAGAATTATAACAAGAAAACATTATTGTCACCCTTCTGGTGTATCATTTTCTCAAATGAAGCTACTGAAATTCTATGATTTGGTCGATTACAACATTTTGTTAATTATGTATAGAGCTCATAATAATACACTACCGTCAAATGTTCAAAGGTTTTTTGTGAAAAGAACAAGCTGCTACAATCTTAAGGGTAAAGATGTGTTTGTTAAACCACAGTTCAGAACAAGTTTGAAGGGAAGAACTACAGTAATACAAGGCGTAACATTGTGGAATAATTTAATGTCAGTACCGGTATTTAAGGAAGCTAAATCAATTTATGTCTTTAAGAAAATTGTTAAAGTTGAATTGTTAAACAAATATAATTGAATGTAATTGAGTAATTCATATAATTGTTGGTTAAATGAGTTATTTACTTATTTTGTTATTAGAGAGCAATTAGTTTGTATTAGATAGATAGGATCAGATTTAATAAGATATTTTCTTCATCTGCTACCTTTTCATTTTACACCTTATATATATTTTTTTCTTTTCATTTGTTGGTCATTTGTTGTATCACATTTTGTAAAATGAATAAACTTTTTAAAAAAATTTTTACCGGTAGACGTGTTGAGAAAAAAAAAAAAAACATGTTGCAGCTGCAGCTTTAAAGGTATTGTGACATGATTTTGTAAATTTGAATATTTGTCAGAACATATATATCTTATATCATTGAGCTCTGGTCGTTTTTGCATAATAAATTATAAACATATTAAAATTTTATTCGAAATTATGCTAAATTTTTCTCTGGTATTTGCTGGGATACGCCCCTGAAATTCCGCGCATTTCCGCAATACGTCATCACCAGTCGTCGTCACCAGTCATCAACGTCACAACGGGCAGAAGGCAGAGCCTTGCCCGTTTATTAGGTGTGTTAACTGCTTGCCATACAGATTCATTTCCTGAAGGATCGCCTTTTATTTGTGTAACTTGAAAAATGCCGTCACGTTGTAGTGCATTTGTGTGTTCTAATATCAGCAGTGAACAAGTGAGCCTTCACAAATTTCCAAAAGATGACAAACTTTGTCAAGAATGGACCAGACAAAGACCGGTGGGTTCCAGGAGTCCTATGTCTGCAGCGACCATTTCACTGCCGATTGTTTTCAGCACCTGGTATAAAAGAATCTTTAGGATTACCATTAAGATTCAGAAGACTTTTAAAACCGGATGCTATTCCTACTATTTTTAAAAGAAAATCTACAGAAGAAAGTCCCACAGGAGCTACCATGTCGAAACAACGCAGGGACCATCGGAAGACTGTCCAGGAGATGAGTAAGTCTTTGTGTAAACATAATCGGAGGTGTGTAGTGTTTTAGATTATAAACTATTTATTTTACGTGAGTTCATGTTGTTTTACTTTATACACTTTGAGTGTATAAAGCCAATTATCACGGCAGATTATGTTTGTTCGCTGCTAACAAGCTAGCCGAATCAGATAGCTAACACAGGCCACGTTGCTAATGATGTATTTTTAAATTATGTCTGCACCATCAGGTAACATCTGTAGTTTCCTTCTATTCGGGGAGGGATATTAATGAGAGTTTTGGATGATTTACTGTCTTAAAATGATATATCGCTGACGCAACCGGTAATAAGCCGACATAGCAGCTAACAAACATTAGCCGAGTGCCCGGAGCAAACACGTTGCTAATTATGTATTTTTAAATTATGTCTGCGCCATCAGGTAACATCTCTCGTTTCTTTCTATTCGGGGAGGGATATTAATGAGAGTTTTGGATGATTTACTGTCTTAAAATGATATATCGCGGACGCAACCGGTAATAAGCCGACATAGCAGCTAACAAACATTAGCCGAGTGCCCGGAGCAAACACGTTGCTAATTATGTATTTTTAAATTATGTCTGCGCCATCAGGTAACATCTCTCGTTTCTTTTTATTCGGGGAGGGATATTAATGAGAGTTTTGGATGATTTACTGACTTAAAATGATATATCGCGGACGCAACCGGTAATAAGCCGACATAGCAGCTAACAAACATTAGCCGAGTGCCCGGAGCAAACACGTTGCTAATTATGTATTTTTAAATTATGTCTGCGCCATCAGGTAACATCTCTCGTTTCTTTCTATTCGGGGAGGGATATTAATGAGAGTTTTGGATGATTTACTGTCTTAAAATGATATATCGCGGACGCAACCGGTAATAAGCCGACATAGCAGCTAACAAACATTAGCCGAGTGCCCGGAGCAAACACGTTGCTAATGATGTATTTTTAAATTATGTCTGCGCCATCAGGTAACATCTCGTTTCTTTTTATTCGGGGAGGGATATTAATGAGAGTTTTGGATGATTTACTGTCTTAAAATGATATATCTCAGACGTGACCGGTGTCAGGGACTCTTGTTAGCCAAGATAGCTTCTAAAAATATTAGCCGAGAGCCCGGAGCAAACACGTTGCTATGTATGCATTTTTAAATTATGTCTGCGCCATCAGGTAACATCTGTAATTTTTTTATTCAGGGAGGGTTTATTAATGAGAGTTTTGGAAGATTTACTGTCTCAAAATGATATCTCAGACGCGATAGGACATGCTCCACCATTATTATTTAAATGCACGTTGGAGCGTGCCTTCCCGTTGTCACGTCAAGATGATGTTTTGCGGAAATGCGCAGATTTTTAGGGGCGTATCCCAGAGAAAAAAACTACCATAACTTGGAATAAAAATTTAATATATTTATAATTTATTATGCAAAAACGACCAGAGCTTAATAATAATAATAATAATAATAATAATAATAAACTTTATTTGTATAGCACCTTCCTACAATGCCTTGCATTGACCAAGGTGCTTGACAGGATAAAAAGATGAATAAACTGGAATAATAAATCAGTGAAAATAGAATAGGAAACAACAGCAGTAAAAGAAGGCAATGGAAATAAAAAATGCTACATACTAAAATAACACAAGTAATAAAAGTTACCGGTACACACTGAAAGCTTTTTTGAACAAGTGGAAATAAAAAGGCAATGGAAATAAAAAAATGCTACATATTAAAATACCAAAAGTAATAAAAGTTACACACTGAAAGCTTTTTTGAACAAGTGGGTCTTCAGTCTGGTTTTGAACAGAGTCAGATCAGAGGTGGCACGCAGCTCAAGGGGGAGGCTGTTCCAGGCTTTTGGGCCGGCAACAGAAAATGACCGGTCTCCCCATTGTTTGTACCTTGAGCGAGGCACCTCCAGCAGGTGTTGACTGGCAGATCGTAAATCTCTGCCGGGCTGATGGGCTTTCAAAAGTTCTGAGATGTACAGAGGAGCAAGTCCATTCAGAGCTTTGAAAACAAACAGGAGCAGCTTGAACTGTATCCTGAACTGAACCGGGAGCCAGTGTAGAGAGGACAGGACAGGAGTGATGTGTTCATATTTTCGTGTGTTGGTCAAAAAGCGCGCGGCAGAGTTCTGTACAAGCTGTAATCGGGAGATGGAGGATTGATTAATACCAACATACAAAGCATTACAATAGTCAAGTCTGGAGGTCACAAAGGCATGGATGGCCTTCTCCAGATCACCACGGCTGAGAAATGACTTGACTTTGGAGAGCAGTCGGAGCTGAAAGAAGCTGGTCTTGACAACAGAACTGATCTGTTTATCAAACTTTAAGTTGGAGTCAAGCTGCACTCCAAGATTTCTGACCACCGGGTTGAAGTGGGGGAGGGGAAAACCAACACTGGGACTGGGAAGGATGTTGTTGGTGTCACCAGGAGCACTAAATAAAATGCATTCAGTTTTATCTGTGTTTAGGTGGAGGAAGTTTTGAGAGAGCCAGTGCTTAATGTCATTTAAGCAGTTGACATATATGTTCTGACAAATATTCAAATTTACAAAATCATGTCACAATACCTTTAATCTTGTTGGTTCTCTCGTGGCGGAGCACTCCTCTGCGCTTTGTACTTGCGCTCGTCTTTTAACAAGGAAGCCATAACGTTCCTTAACATGAGACAGCAGCGAGAAGCTAACCTGCTAAATGCTGCGCGTGCTGCAAGATAATAGCGCCGTGCTGAAACACGCCTAGGAATTTTAGTTCTGCGGCGCATATCCCTGTTAACGTTTAAAGGACAACACCCACCATGTTTTCAAATTGCATCGCCATTAATATTTATTAGTTTATTTAAAAATAATACAGGAACGTTTATTTATATTGTAGAGAAATAACGCTAAATGTGTTGTTTCATGATTTATAGCGGGTTTTAGCAGAAGCTCCGGGAAAAATCTGCTCCTCTCCATATATGGGCATTCACATCACGAAAGTGACCGCCTTGGAGTTACAGGCTGAGTTATAATAAGCATTTATCAACTTCCATGACCGCTGCTCTGAGCGAGGAAAAAAAAAAGCGAAGCATTTTTAAATATTCCTTAAAGCTGCCTGTTGATTAATCCTGCTGTCGCTCACTGATGTCTATCATATTCTGAGTGAGCATCCACGTAGACATACTAGTTTAATTCGCTTGATCGCAACAAATTCATTAATTTCCGCATCGACTTTTTATTCTCTCCCCCTGTGACCAGACAGGTCGGGAGTACAGAAAGGCAGCCGCGCAGCGGAGCTCTGCGCGCGTGCTCCCCCGTGCTCCCCGCAACAAGGCTGGGACGGAGCCGAGCCCCGAGTCGGCACGAATTCGGAACTTCAAAGGTGACCAGCAGAACAAGGAGCCAGAGATGTGCGGCTCACTCCTCTGGGCAGAGGAGTGAGAGCAGCAACGGTCCGTAGCGGTGTTATAAAATGAATAAAAACAGAGTGTTGGTCCATCTGTACACACAAATCCACCAGGAAATATGCAGATTTAACTCCCACTCTCATAAACCTCCATGGAAACTCACTCCTGCCTTCTGGGTGGAGACGTAACTGAAGTCACTTCACACTTCGGCACTCTTCGGCCGGGTTTCCGGATTCATTCGGGACTGGGTTGTTGTTGTTTTTTTAACCCTCGCCTGGCCCAAATGCAAAAATGAAAATAGACATCATATTAAATTACAGTAATTGTCCAATATGGTGAATTGTTACTGTCATGGTGGGTGTTGTCCTTTAATGAGTGAAAAAATAACCGAAACGGTATGCAGGTGGACCGAACCGAACGTGCCGTACCGAAACGGTTCGGTACACCCACGTGTACCGTTACATCCCTACCATTCTGGTATTGCTGCACTATCTTTCTGCGTAACAATGGTGGAATTGGTGATCCTCTTACCATCTTGGCTTCTTAAGGCCCAGGCAGAGCTCTGCATAAGGCAGTACGCTGTTGTACGCCGTACGTACGCAGAGGCACAAGCGCAACCCCGCAGGGCACGAACGCGCAAAGCTCAAATTTTACGACCGCTTACGCAAGGTGCGTTGTCTCACAATAAACTGCCCGGCGCCGGACTGTTTTGTATGTGACACAAATGTATCTTCATCCCTGATCTGGCCTTTTCTTTTGTTTTCTTGCCAAAAGTCAAGTTATCGCTTCCTCCTCCGTTGACTGCATGACTGAAATGATGAGAAATGAATTTGTCACGAGCGAATTAAACTCGGGTCCTACGTGGCTGCGCAAGGTTCTACAGATTTCCTGGTGGGCGCAAGACCAGCGCTCCCTGTTTTTACAGGGTATATGCAGAAATTCCAGAGTTGAATTTAATACCTTTTAATACCTTTTTAATACCATCAAAATATTTTTTAATACCATCACGGCACCGAGCTGTAACCGTAGCGGCAACCTGTTGTACTTCAGTTTAGAGCAACTAATTGTAAAGTGATAGATTACTGTCATTTTCTTCCTAAACTTTGGTAGTAAATGTAGTTTTATAACAATTACTGGATACATCAATTTGCTTCTTGCCTCAATAAAAGCACTGACCTACTTGTTATTTAAATCTAACCCAAGAGAAAAAGTTTAATTGTTCCCACACATAACATATCTCTAATGGCAAACAAAAACTGTAAACTTGAAAACAGAACAGTTTATTTAAAATAATTCAACACTGAACACATGCATAATTCAAAAAGAGAGGTAGAAAATAATAACTACTGTATTTTTCATCCTGTAAGTTGCAGTTTTTTGCATAATTTACATGCCTTGCAACTTATACAGGGTATATGCAGAAATTCGAGAGTTGAATTTAATACCTTTTAATACCTTTTTAATACCATCAAAATATTTTTTAATACCATCACGGCACCGAGCTGTAACCGTAGCGGCAACCTGTTGTATTTCAGTTTAGAGCAACTAATTGTAAAGTGATAGATTACTGTCATTTTCTTCCTAAACTTTGGTAGTAAATGTAGTTTTATAACAATTACTGGATACAGTACATCAATTTGCTTCTTGCCTCAATAAAAGCACTGACCTATTTGTTATTTAAATCTAACCCAAGAGAAAAAGTTTAATTGTTCCCACACACAGCATATCTCTAATGGCAAACAAAAAACTGTAAACTTGAAAACAGAACAGTTTAGTTAAAATAATTCAACACTGAACACATGCATAATTCAAAAAGAGAGGGAGAAAAATAATAACTACTGTATTTTTCATCCTGTAAGTTGCAGTTTTTTGCATAATTTACATGCCTTGCAACTTATAGGACGAAGTGACATATTTATAGATTTTTTCCCCCCATATTTATAAACCATTTGACTGAAATATGACCGTTTCCATTCATTCTGACTGAAAAAAAAAACCTGCAGTTCCTGATGGCCCCATAGGGTATGGCATGCTGTTGGCTGTTGTATCATGTAATAGGAAAACGTGCCTTTAATGACAAATTAAAAAAAGTTCAAGACAAAAACAACTGGACTTTATTTATTATACTATTTATTATACTATTATACTATACTTTGTTTTTTTTATTGCACTTTTTAGAATTCACCATGTCCTGGATGACTGAGAATCTTCACTAGCTATTAATGACCCAATCGGCCTGCCATACTCTCCCCACCTCTCTGCTCACTGCTTCAATCCAGCAGCCAGCTGCACCGCCCCGGCGAAATGCAGCTAATTTGACCATTAAAGTGCATTTATTAAGAAAATGATAGACAGAAACACACCTCTGCTATAATTTCGAGCTAACAAATAATTGTTTAGGTATTTTTCTTGTTAAATGACGGCGAAACGAGCCGCGCTCCTTTTTCCTGTTTTCACTGCTGAGCGATCACACTGTGCACACAGGCAGCGACACTTTTTTTTTTTAAATAAAGCCGATTTAAACATTAAAGTACATTTATTAAGAAAACGTTAGACTGAGACACACCTTTTGCTATAATTTCGAGCTAACAAACAATTGTTTAGGTAAATTTCTTGTTAAATGTCGGAAGATAAAGTCGCGCTCCTCTTTCCTGTTTCTTTTTACAGACATGATCAGCCTCGGCCAGCTGTAGGTGCGCGCGCACACTGACTGACGATATGACGTCTTTGTTTTAGCTAAGGTCCTACTTGGAACATAAAATTAGAAAAGATAAATAAATTCACAGACCTTTTTTAAGACGCCAGAAAGGGAAAAATATAGTTGTGTAGGTTTTAAAAAATTTAATACCTCGTCAGATGACGTTTATTACTTTTTAATACTTTTTAATGGCCTTAATTTGTGTTAATTTCATTTACTACCTTTTACTACCTTTTACAACCCCGCGGATACCCTGTTATAGGACGAAGTGACATATTTATAGATTTTTTTCCCATATTTATAAACCATAACACTGAAATATGACCGTTTCATTCATTCTGACTGAGAAAAAAAAAACAGTTCATATCTATTGTAGTAATAGTATGGCATGCTGTTGTATCATGTAATAGGAAAACGTGCCTATAATGACAAATTTAAAAAAGTTCAAGACAAAAACAACTGGACTTTATTTATTATACTATTTATTATACTATTATACTATACTTTATTGTTTTTTTATTGCATTTTTTAGAATTCACCATGTCCTGGATGACTGAGAATCTTCACTAGCTATTAATGACTCAATCGGCCTGCCATACTCTCCCCACCTCTCTGCTTGAACCTTCAATCCAGCAGCAAGCTGCACCACGGTGGCGAAATGCAGCTAATTTGACCATTAAAGTGCATTTATTAAGAAAATGACAGACAGAAAAACACCTCTGCTATAATTTCGAGCTAACAAAGAATTGTTTAGGTAATTTTCTTGTTAAATGTCGGCGAAACGAGCCGCGCTCCTTTTTCCTGTTTGTCACCGCTGAGCGATCACGGAGCACACAGGCACTGAGGCAGCGACACTTTTTTTTTTTTTAAATAAAGCCGATTTAACCATTAAAGTACTTTTATTAAGAAAACGTTAGACTGAGACACCCCTTTTGCTATAATTTCGAGCTAACAAACAATTGTTTAGGTACATTTCTTGTTAAATGTCGGAGGATAAAGCCGTGATCCTTTCCTGTTTCTTTTTACAGACATGATACCAGCTGTAGGTGCGCGCGCACACTGACTGACGATATGACGTCTTTGTTTTAGCTAAGGTCCTACTTGGAACATAAAATTAGAAAAGATAAATAAATTCACAGACCTTTTTTTAGACGACAGAACAAGAAAAATATAGTTGTGTAGGTTTAAAAAATTTAATACCTCGTCAGATGACGTTTATTACTTTTTAATACTTTTTAATGGCCTTAATTTGTGTTAATTTCATTTACTACCTTTTAATACCTTTTACAACCCCGCGGATACCCTGTTTTATTTTTTAGAACTTTTTATTAACATATAAAGTTTAGAACACCGCAGCGGCTGCAGCCAGAGCCAGCTCGTGCCTTTTTTTCCCCCCCACCCGACCTGTCAATCAATTCAGTAGGCGTGTCAGCAAATGACCAATCAGCGACCTCAGTTTGTCCCGTAGGTAAACGCTCTGCGCGCAGCTGCTCAAATTACGACAAGAATTTGGAGCGAAAACGCAAGCATTTAACGCGAGAACGAATGCAGAGCTGTGCTGGTGAACGCACGCGCGCATCGAGCGCCGTTCGGCCAAACGCAGAGCTCTGCCTGGGCCTTAAGAGACACTGACACTCTGAGAAGCTCTTTTTATATCCAATCATGTTGTCAATTGACCTAATTAGTGTTAATTGGTCTTCCAACTGTTCGTTATATGCTCAATTTCCTTTTTCCAGCCACTTATTGCTACTTGTCCCAACTTTTTGGGGATTTGTTGACACTGTGAAATTTTGAATCAACATATTTTTCCTTTAAAATGTTACATTTACTCAGATTAAACTTTTGATCTGTCATCTATGTTCTATTACGAATAAAATATTGACATTTGCCATCTCAACATCATTGCATTCAGTTTTTATTCACAATTTGTTTAGTGTCCCAACTTTTTTGGAATCCGGTTTGTAAAACATCATCAGGTTTTGCCTGGTTGTCAAGCTTCTGGGCTCAGCCAGGCCAAGCCCGAAGAAATGCCAGAAAGCCACCTCTACATGGACCCATCATTTGTGAGGAGGTTCAAGGTGTGGTGCAGTGCCTGCTGAGGGGCAGGCGAGGGAGGAGGCCATGCCAATTCCTAGTGGCATTGACTAGCTCTAAGGACATGGAACAGCTAGAACTTTTTTTTTCCAAATCGTGTGTCTAATTTACAGGCAACTGTGATTGTCAGTAGAAAGAGTGGCACTTTTCACAGCTGAAACCTCTTCTCAATCATTGCATTTAGTTCAATTTACTGTAAAACTGCATGGGAACCTTTGCATGCTTCACACATTCAGCTCACACTTACCTAATTAGTTCTAACTGTGCCAGCTCCTGGTTTGCCTGAAAAATGGGTTTCTTTGTGAACAGTTCCCCAAGAATGCACCTGCAATTATCAAAGAGACAAATCATGATTAAATAACTCATGTTTGAACACGTTTAAAAAAAAATATACATGTATATAGATAAGATATCGAACAAGCTCTTACCCGCAGCTCCAGACATCAATAGCAGGGGTGTACCTCTCTTCTCCCAAGAGCAGTTCTGGGGGACGGTACCATAGTGTGATCACTTTATTGGTATATGGGCGACTGAAAATACAAATATATGAAGGTTAGTGACAGAAACTACAGTGAGGAATATAACTATTTGAACACCCTGCAACTTTGCAAGTTATCTCACTTAGAAATCATGGAGGGGTCTGAAATTTGCATCTTAGGTGTATGTCCACTGTGAGAGACATATCCAAAAATAATAATTATCTGGAAATCAATGTATGATTTTTTAATAATTTATTTGTGCGTTACTGCTGCAAATAAGTATTTGAACACCTGCCAATCAGCAACAATTCTGGCCCTCAAAGACCTGTTAGTCTGTCTCTAAAAAGTCCACCTCCGTTCCACTTATTCTTCTACCGGTAAATTAGAAGCACCTGTCTGAGGTTGTTAGCCGCATAGACACCTGTCCACCCCACACAATCAGTAAGACTCCAACTACTAATGTGGCTAAGACCAAAGAGCTGTCCAAAGCTACCAGAGACAAAATTGTAGACCTCCACAAGGCTGGAAAGTTCTACGGGGCAATTGCCAAGCAGCTTGGTGAAAAACAATCAACTGTTGGAGCAATTAATAGAAAATGGAAGAAGATAAAGATGACTGTCGGGTCTCCCTCGGACTGGGGCTCCATGCAAGATCTCACCTCGTGGCGTATCAACGATCCTAAGAAAGGTGAGGAATAGGCCCAGAACTACACGGGAAGAGCTGGTCAATGACCTGAAGAGAGCTGGCACCACTGTTTCTAAGGTTACTGTGGGCAATACACTAAGACGTCATAGTTTAAAATCATGCATGGCACGGAAGGTTCCCCTGCTTGAATCAGCACACGTCCAGGACCGTCTTAAGTTTGTCCATGACCATTTGGATGATCTAAAGGAGTCATGGGAGAAAGTTATGTGGTCAGATGAGACCAAAATAAAAAAAAATTGGTCTTAATTCCACTCGCCGTGTTTGGAGGACGCAGAATGACGAGTACCATCCCAAAAACACCATCCCTACTGTGAAGCATGGGGGTGGAAGTCTCTTGCTCTGGGGATAATTTTCTGCACATGGGACAGGACGACTGCACTGTATTAAGGAGAGGATGACCGGGGCCATGTATTGCGAGATTTTGGGGAACAACCTCCTTCCCTCAGAGCACTGAAGCTGGGTCGTGGCTGGATCTTCCAACATGAAAATGACCCAAAGCACACAGCCAGGAGAACCAAGGAGTGGCTCCGTACGAAGCATATCAAGGTTCTTGAGTGGCCTAGCCAGTCTCCAGACCTAAACCCTATAGAAAATCTTTGGAGGGAGCTCAAACTCTGTGTTTTTCAGTGACAGCCCAGAAACCTGGCTGATCTAGAGATCTGTGTGGAGGACTGTGCCAAAATCCTGCTGCAGTGTGTGCAAACCTGGTGACAAACTACAGGAAATGTTTGACTTCTGTAACTGCAAACAAAAGCTACTGTACCAAATATTAACATTGATTTTCACA
Source organism: Garcialebias charrua (assembly GCA_038048925.1). Classification (NCBI taxonomy): domain Eukaryota; kingdom Metazoa; phylum Chordata; class Actinopteri; order Cyprinodontiformes; family Rivulidae; genus Garcialebias; species Garcialebias charrua. The sequence goes on along the minus strand of JBBPBX010002002.1, from coordinate 51,327 downwards.
GGTGTTCAAATTAGGGATAGGGCCGATCCGAATATCGGCCTCCAATACCAGCATAATTTACGTGTTGGGTTTTTCGACCCAACCTGCTGATATTTCCGATCCATGATGCACATTGGCTTCAAACTATGGAATGGATTTCCTGAATGGAGACGTGTCTCATGAACCCAGAGTAATAAGACCCGCCTCACATTCAAGAAATCCATTTCATAGTTTGCAGCCAGCTACAGCGTGCAGACTGAGTGAGCAGTGCTGTGGCTATAACAGCTAGCCAACTTTTCATCTTAACATGTCTGCTGCGTTGAAGTATTTGACACTAAACACCACAAGTCCACTGTGTGGAAGTATTTTACACTAAACACAGCAAGACTGCAACGTACAATGTCTGCAGTGTCATAGCACCACATTAAACTGCGGTCAAGTTAGTTTTACATTGGACATTCGAGGACGCCACTCTCGCTGAACCGAAACACAGGCATCCCGACCCGGCCAGCCGCGTCCAGTCTCGGAAATGGGGCAGGCTGACAGTGGCTGACCGAAATCAGAGCGCCTGCCCCGGATTGAACAAGAAAAACACACCTCTGAAGCCACGGAGCACAAATGTTTACTGAGAAGTTGCTAAACTTCATCATAATTAATGAACAACCGCTATCAGCTGTAGAAAACGAAGGATTTCGCAGCTTGATACTTGTAGCCAAGATATAGTTTGCCCTCAAAGAGATATTTATCAGTACAACAGCAGACAATCGTAAAAAAGCATATGAATTAAAAATTACAAGAAAACAGTACGGTATTAAAAAAATAAAAACATAAACAGCTACATTATAAAGGAACATACCTGTGTTGGTTTATGCCATGAACTTAGCAGATGTAAAGCTATGTAATTCATTTATTCATTCATTTAAAAGAGACAAAATAAAACAAATTCATCAAAAATAAAACATTGAATAAAAAGAGTGCGGAAAGAAAAAAAATTGTATATCACCCCATTATTTAAAAGAATATATAAAATAACTTTAAACAAACAATCACTGAAATTAATCACTTTAATATCCACTTTAAAGCTAGGAATAAAATAAAACATGTTTTGTGTTAGCAGAATTTAATTGTAACTTTGAAACTTAACATTAATAAAACTTACCTCAAGTTGCATTTTTGGACATGCATGCATATACGTGTACACATTGTACTTGAGAGATTATTACAGCCTCATATAAAATCAATGATGATGATATCGGAACTGGATCTGTATCTGCCGATATCCCGATTTAAGTATCGGGATCGAAAATTTTAAAAAAGTGGTTCGGTGCATCCCCAGTTCAAATACTTATTTGCAGCAGTAACACACAAATAAATTATTAAAGAATCATACATTGTGATTTCCGTATTATTATTTTTTTAGATTATGTCTCGCACAGTAGACATGCACCTAAGATGAAAATTTCAGACCCCTTCATGATTTCTAAGTGGGAGAAATTGCAAAGTCGCAGGGTGTTCAAATACTTATTTCCCTCACT
>JBBPBX010002002.1:25149-46012 GCA_038048925.1 Garcialebias charrua | reverse complement strand
GGATGTGCGGAACCTTATTCACTTATGCATGCTTACAATCACACTCAAATGGATGCAGGGATGTATACTATATGTAGATATCATATGCAGATATGTAGATGGATATGTGATATGAATGTATATTAGGGCTGGGCCATATCATATCGTCCACGATAATACCGGTAAAAACAGCTTGCCCGGGCAAAAAAATGATATAATGAAATGCTAATTTCATGACGTAATACGTCAGAACGCCCCGCCCCCTTAACAGCCGAGCGCTTAAACCGACAAAATAGAACTGCGCACCTCCCTCCACCAGTCTGCGTGCAATATTTGCTGGCTAAAATGCTAAAAAAACAAACAACTCGTGTCTCAGGCAGCTTCTCCCTTCTCCCTCTCTGTGCCTGCGCGCAGGCAGAGCTCAAATGTCTCCCGCTCCCCCCGCTCCAACCCGCTGCGCGTGCTGCCGGTTGCAGCCTCGCTGTTATCTCAAACACGCGCAGCTCAGCTGTCTTGTCAGTCGGTCTACGGCAGTTCAGTTAAAAAAATTAATTGGAGAAATTACACGTTCTTGCAGGAACAGAGGAAGCTGAAACACGAGCTTCAGGCGTGCAGCTGAAGCTGCACGCCTTTCAGCCCTAGCGGCTTTTGTGTGTGGGAGCGTGGCTCCTCTTTAAGTTAGGACCAACTTTTGTTTTTGAATGAAACTTGTGTGAAAGTACCCCTCCTTTTGCTAATGTTAAATTTTATTTTAAACTGACCAATTAAATTGTTACTTTTACTCAACCTTGTTCCATCTGGGTTTTTAATGTTACTTCCGCTTCTCCTGGCTGAGCCGGGTCGTAACACAATCTAAATAACAGATCATTTTTATTTTTTTTATTTTTATACTTGGGAGACTGAATACTTTACTAAAAAAAGTAATTTCAGTAAAATTACCCCTTGTTGTTTTTTAAAATTTTATATAATACTGCAAAGCAACATGTTAAGTTAAATTTGTCAAATAAATACTTTTTTTTTGTTATATCACGAATTTATCGTTATCGTGATAATGCTCTGAAATATCACAATATAATTTTTGAGCCATATCGCCCACCCCTAATGTATATGTATATATATTTGTTGGTATGGGTATGTTTATTTATGGAAATCTACTGCAAGGTCATGAATATTATTAGTCTATGCATGTGTATTTTGTTGTTGTGTTTTGTCATGTGCTTTGCAGGATTGCAGACGGAGGTTGGTGTGTTTTGTTGTCTTACTTTCTATCTTTCCTTTCTCTTTAAAAAAAAATCATATCGGTGTGAGAGGATGGCTGTGAGGTGAGAAGGGGGAAAAAGAAAAAACAGAAAAATATGGTGTGATTTGTTTTGATCCTCTGTACTATACAGTGTCGGCCATTTTAGTTAGTTTTTGCTGCTATTTGTATCTTTATTTTTATTTTATGTTTTCCTGTCCACTGTGCTTGTTTGTTTCTACTGTACATTGGTTCCGATATGTGGATGATACCTGGGTCAAAATCCAAGCCAGGGAGGTGGAAGCGTTCACCAGACATTGTCGATAATAACATCAAGTTCACCAGAGAGGATTCAAACAATAACAAGCTGCTTTTTTTGGACTGTGTGGTTCACATGGAGGGAGAGGACGGTCTCAACATTGAAGTTTACAGAAAACCAACCCACACAGACCAGTATCTTCTGTTCGACTCTCACCATCCACTGGAACACAAACTCTCTGTCATCAGAACTTTACAGCATCGGGCCGAACACATCCCCACGAAGACAAGGGAAGGAAAAGGAACAGAAACACATCAAAAAATCTCTCCAAACATGTGGATACCCTAACTGGGCTTTTGTCAAGTCAGCAAGGAAATCGACAAAACACAATAATGACCAGAAAAAGGAGAACAGACGGAAAACATTGTCATTCCTTATGTTGCTGGAGTTTCAGAGAATTTCAGAAGGATTTTCAACAAACCCAACATCCCAGTACATTTCAAACCCAGCAGGACTCTCAGACAGAGGCTGGTGCACCCTAAGGACAAGACACCCACACACAAACAGAGTGGTGTTGTGTATGCAGTCCAGTGCAGCGAGGACTGTCCGGACCTCTATACTAGGGGTGGGCGATATGGCTCAAAAATTATATTGTGATATTTCAGAGCGATATCACGATAACGATAAATTTCGTGATATAACCCCCCAAAAAAAAGAAATCAAATTTATTTATTTGACAAAATTAATTTAACATGTTACTTTGCAGTATTGTAAATTTTTTAAAAACAACAAAGGTTAATTTGACTGAAATTACTTTATTTAGTAAAGTATTCAGTCAGTAAATAAATAAAATAAAATAAAAAATAAAAAAGATCTGTTATTTAGATTGAAAAAGTCTGCACAAAATATAATGGACTATCTTTAGGCTTTTAATACCTAGTAGTTCTTTGACATTCTTGTTAGGTCTAAATTGTTTTTAATTTTTAACTGGCTGTTTTTTATTGTTATTTTTTATTGTTTGTTTTATTTCTGTATTGTTCAGCACTTTGTGCACCTTCTGGCTGCTGAAAAGGGCTCTATAAATAAAGATTGATTGATTGATAAACAAAAACCACCACAAAAACTAAAGTTCAGGTGTAGTTTCCTAAATCACTCTCCATGTAAAATATATTATTCTTTGTTTCTAAAGAGTGACACGGTCGAAAATTTGTTGACGGTCCCTAAGTGAACCATGACGTCTCTGAATAGGGGCAGACTCAGCGCGGCTGCCCGAAATCAGACTCCATGAAGTGGACTGACGAGAGCAACGCACCGATGAAGACACGGAGCTCGAATATCCAACTTCCAACTTGAAAATAACTTCACTGTGGTTTTCTCTTGGTCCGTGGAGAGCCGCGCGTGTTTGTAGAGACAGTTTTCAGAGCGAGGGAGACCAGCCCGCAGCGCGGCTGCTCAGTGGGGTGGGGGGCATTTGATCCTCTACCTGCTGTTCAGAGCAGGGGACAGAAGCTGACACGACGCGCGGTTTGTTTTTATCATTTTAGCTAACGTGTTACACCAGTACAGACTGGTGGAAGAGAGGTGCGCAGTTCAGTTTGAAGCGCTCGGTTGGGGGGCGGGGCGTCCTTACGTATTACGTCATGAAATTAGCATATCATGATATCTTTTTTTTGCCCGGGCAAGCTATTTTTACCGGTATTATCGTAAACGATATGATATGGCCCAGCCCTACTCTATACTGTATTGGGGAAACTAAGTCAAAGTCAACTTTAAGCAGCCTCTCCACAGACGAATGTCCCAACACAGGAGAGCCACCTCCTCTGGACAAAACTCAGCTGTTCACCTTCACCTCACAGACAAGGGACACTCTTTTGAGGACCAGAATGTTAACATTTTGGACCGAGAGCACAGGTGGTTTGAGAGGGGTGTGAAGGAAGCAGTTTATGTTAAGACAGAAAGGCCTTCTCTGAACCGAGGAGGAGGCCTCAGATTCCATCTTTCTAAAACATACAGTGCAGCACTGGGGTTGATTCCCAGATGTCTCGCACCTGATGAGAACAGAAGAGCCTCTTTTGTGAATTAGATTAACAAGCCTTTGAGGGTTTTTTGCTAATAAGTTGTGAGGTGTGATTTGTCAATTTACATACAGCAGGATGTGTGTGTCTTGTTTCAGTCTTTGAAAAAAGAGCCTTACTTCCACATGCTGTCTTTGAATTGAGTAAGCCACTCGGGGTGAGGTGTGATTTGTCAATTTACATATGTGTGTGTGTGTGTTGCCTCTGCCTTCAATTTACATAGGTGGGTGTGTCTTCCTACAGCCTTTTAAGTATCACTACCAAACTTTCTGCTCATTGAATTGATAAAGCTCCCCGGATGGGAAGCGAAACGTCTTCCAATACAAATAAAGTCCAGTTGCACCTGTATTGAACGCCCTTTTTTGATTTTATCATGTCCTGGATGACTGAGGATCTTCAGCATATTTCTACTGTACAGCACTTTGGTTGGCCTTGTTGCTGTTTTAAGTGCTCTATAAATAAATTGGTATGGTATTGTACTTTTATGACTTGTGTGAAAATCTGATGATATTTTAGGTCATTTTTATGCAGAAATTTAAAAAGTTTTAAAGTCTTTATAAACTTTCAAGCTAGGGCTGGGCGATATGGAAAAAATCATATATCACGATATGGACTTTTTTATATCACGATAACGATATATATCACGATATATACAACACGATGTGTGTGTGTGTCTGTACAGGAAAAATTTGGACCAAAGTTTTTTTATTTTATTATTTTACTACAGATAGTTACAATTATAAGAATGTGAACAAAAAGAACAAGGAAATTTGGACCAAAGTAGAAACTAGATCTACCTAAGATCTACCTTAATTCAAGGAGTACGATTATGGAATGACTTAATGCCAAATGACAAATGTTAAGGAAGCCAAATCATTCCTTGTATTTAAGAAACTGGTAAAAAATGAATTGCTAAAAAAAATAAATGAATCTAATTTAATGTGTGATATATGTGAATTGAAAATTGACTGAGTTATTTACTTATTTTGTTATTATAGAAAATATTGTTTGAACTGTTATTAGATGAATAAGGAGCAGATTTAATAAGATTTATTCTTCATCTGCTACCTTTCATTTTATTTTTTTTTTTTTTTCTATTATGAATACGTTAATTGTTGTATTTCATATTATAAAATGAATAAACTAACAAACAAACAAACAAACAACTCCTTTTCTACTTTGGTCCAAATTTTTCCTGCAGGTGGCGGTAAAACAACAGCTGCTAATGAAACTCACGAAGAAGAAATCCGCTCTGAAGTTTGAGTAAACAAAGCAAGAAACAGAAAAGAGAAAACGTTGCGTTTGATTGCGGTTCTGTTGTGTCTCTGGTCTGTTTTGTATTGGTTAACTGGACCCGAGTTCGGACTCGGTTGGACTCTGGGTTCGTGTCCTCTGGACCCATTTTGTCAACGAGTTTCACCGGAGCGAAATAATGGAAGCTAACAAGGTGAGCTTCCCCCTCTTTTTGGTAAAAGTTCTTCCTTGGGCTGCCTGCGCAGCTGTTTTCTCCTTGTTGAGACACCGGCCGGCTTCATGCGCCTGCGGCTCTGTTGCTCTCGAGTTTAACAACGTAAAGCATGCGTCGCAAACCCGCGCGTGCGTCAAACAAAGCAGCGCCGTCATCTCGCAAAACCCCATATGAAGCTTCTTTGCGACAGTTATTTTTTAATTCTTATTTATCACGATAGATACGATAGAAGGAAAGTAGCACGATAGACACGTTTCTATCGTCCCCACGATATATATCGTCATATCGCACAGCCCTATTTCAAGCAACACTGTATGTGTGAATATAAAGTTATACGTAATTGTGCCTGATGTTCATGTTTTCAGTGTTCCCTGCAGATGTTCAGCAGATGGTGCTGGTTAAAGAAGCAGCTGTTGAAGTACAGATGCTTGGTGTGGACCAACAGGATCCAGATATCCTCAACAAAAACGAGGAAGAGGAGCAACTGTGGACCAGTCAAGAGGTAGAGCAGTTTTGTGTGAAAAAGGAGACTGATGACACTGGGTTTGCATTCACTGCTGTTCCTTTGAAGAGTGAGGAAGATGAAAAGAAACTTCTGTTTTTACAGCTTTATCAGCACCAAGTAAAAGAGGAAGATCTTCCAACCAGCAGCTCAGTTGACCAGATGAAAACAGCAACTGGTGGAGAGGACTGTGGAAGAGCAGAGACTGCCAGGAACCCAGATCTAGATACTTATGGAGATGATTGCAGCTCTTCAGAGACTGAAGTCAGTGAGGAATCTGATGATGATGATGACGATGATGTACATGACTCTGACTGTCATCTAAAAGACTTATCAGACTATGGATCAGAACCTGAAGACAGTGACAAAGACTGGAAGGAGAGCAGAGCTCCTGAGTCAGACGTACACACTGTCAAGAAGTCTTGCAGCTTCAGTGAGCATGGGAAACAATTTCACAAGACAAGTCAGTCAGTGAGGTCTTCAAGTTGTTTGGTTGTCAAGGAATGTTTTGAAGAGAAGAAAACTGGAGGCTCAATCAAGAAAAAACAGTCAAAACAGAACTCATTTAGTTGTGAAGACTGTGGGAAAAAATTTAACAGAAAGGGCATTCTAAAAACACACATGATGGTTCACACAGGACAGAAAGCATTTGCTTGCGATCTTTGTGGACAAAGGTTTGGACAGAAGTCACATTTAAACTCACACATGACAGTCCACACAGGACAGAAAGCATTTGCTTGTGATCTTTGTGGACAAAGGTTTGGATGGAAGTCAGCTTTAAACAAACACTTGATAGTTCACACAGGACAGAAATCATTTGCTTGTGATCTTTGTGGACAAAGGTTTGGACGGAAGTCACATTTAAACACACACATGATAGTTCACACAGGACAGAAAGCATTTGCTTGTGATCTTTGTGGACAAAGGTTTGGACGGAAGTCACATTTAAACACACACATGATAGTTCACACAGGACAGAAAGCATTTGCTTGTGATCTTTGTGGACAAAGGTTTGGACGGAAGTCACATTTAAACTCACACATGATAGTTCACACAGGACAGAAAGCATTTGCTTGTGATCTTTGTGGACAAAGGTTTGGACGGAAGTCACATTTAAACACACACATGATAGTTCACACAGGACAGAAAGCATTTGTTTGTGATCTTTGTGGACAAAGGTTTGGACAGAAGTCAAATTTAAACACACACATGATAGTTCACACAGGACAGAAAGCATTTGTTTGTGATCTTTGTGGACAAAGGTTTGGACAGAAGTCAACTTTAAACACACACATGATAGTTCACACAGGACAGAAAGCATTTGCTTGTGATCTTTGTGGACAAAGGTTTGGACTGAAGTCAACTTTAAACAAACACATGATAGTTCACACAGGACAGAAATCATTTGCTTGTGATCTTTGTGGACAAAGGTTTGGACGGAAGTCACATTTAAACAAACACATGATAGTTCACACAGGACAGAAATCATTTGCTTGTGATCTTTGTGGACAAAGGTTTGGACTGAAGTCAAATTTAAACAACCACATGATAGTTCACACAGGACAGAAATCATTTGTTTGTGATCTTTGTGGAAAAAGGTTTGGACTGAAGTCAACTTTAAACAAACACATGATAGTTCACACAGGACAGAAATCATTTGCTTGTGATCTTTGTGGACAAAGGTTTGGACGGAAGTCACATTTAAACAAACACATGATAGTTCACACAGGACAGAAATCATTTGTTTGTGATCTTTGTGGACAAAGGTTTGGACTGAAGTCAAATTTAAACAGACACATGAAAGTTCACACCAGAGCCATAGAGAGAGAGAGTTGCGATACACTTTGAACTCGCTGTTTGCGGTCACGTGGTTCATGCAGCTCTCAGTAGTTCCAAACAGCTCATCGCTGTCAGTCAGTTTGAGCAGCTACTGGCGCAACACAAAAATCTACTTTTCTTACTTTGTCCGGCGTCTTTCAGTAATAATTAAGCGGTAAAAAACTGATTACTTAACTGATTATTTCACTGACTATGCGTTTTATTAAAGTATTTTTAGATGAAACAGATGCATTTATCATTACAGTGAAACGAGACTGCAAACACATTTGTTTAAAAAATGTCTATGCAATACAGTGATCAATATAGCCATGTCAACAGTGGGTAGAACAGGTGGGATCCATTAAATTTACGCAGCCCGTTTACACACTTTTCCTGGGGATAGAAGAGTTTGTTGAATCTGACGTGGCATGTTCGTACGAACGCTTCGTACGAACAAAAGTAGGAGAAATTTAGGATAAAAATACGAACAGTTTCGTGAATGAGGGCCATTGTATCTACACAAGGTTTTCTGAAGAAGAAAAAGTGATTCTGTTAGTGTGGGTCGATGATATAGTTGTGGCTGCGAGCAATGAGACCTGCATGAGAGAGGTCAAAGAAAAACTGATGAGTACGTTTAAAATGAAAGATCTTGGTCACCTTACACAGTTTATTGGGATTGATTTCACACAAAGTTAAGGTTCAATAAAAAAATGAGCCAGTCCAGATATATTGAGAAAATATTGGAAAGGTTCAGCATGGCTGAGTGTAAACCCAGAGCCACCCCGAGTGAAATCAAATGTGATTTAGTTCCAGAGGGGGAACAAACTGACCAAAGAAAATACAGAGAAATGCTGGGCAGCCTCATCTACATCATGACCTGTACTAGGCCTGATATCAGCTGGATTGTAAGCAGACTGTCACAACATATGTCTGACCCCAGAGAGAAACATATGATTGCTGTGAAGCATGTGTACAGGTATTTACGAGGAACAAAAGACTATGAGATGTGTTATAAGAAGTGTAATACTAAACTGGAGCTGATAGGATATTCAGATGCCGATTGGGCCAATGATGTGATGGGCAGAAAGAGCACAACAGGCTACTGCTTTAGCCTAAATGCAAAAGGAGCTATCGTTTCATGGAGAACGAAGAAGCAACAAACAGTTTCATTATCAACGTGTGAAGCTGAGTATGTAGCATTGGCTGCTACTGTACAGGAAGCGCTCGATCTGTCACAACTTCTGAAAGACTTGAATAACAGTTCAGAGAAAGCTGTTAAAGTGTTTGAGGATAATCAAGGGACGATACGCCTTGCAAAGAATCCTGTAAATCGCCAGAGGAGCAAACACGTATAACTTTATCAGAGAAAGTGTATTAAAGGATCAAGTTGTTTTGGTGTACTACTGACGAGATGGCCGCAGATGTGTTTACAAAATCTGCTACGAGAGCCAAGTTAGAAAAATTTGGTTCTTATATGTTTGGACTTTAAAAGTAATTCATAGAGTGTGAGTGTCACCATCGAGTGGGGGTGTTAAATGTACGATGAGTGACACTAATGTATTTGTGTGGGCACCAGTTTACTGTATGTGGCGGAAGGCTACGCCCTTTATAAAGAGAAATAAAGGCGGAGCCATCTCTCTCTTCCCGTTAGCCGTCCAGAGTGTGTGGACGTGTATTTGAGCAGCAGAGGGTTCTGCATGAACCAAGTTGATGTCTCCTGTCATTTCTATGTTTACCAGTGAGTAAAGATGTACTCTCTAGTTATGGGCGACGCGGGAGGTGCTGAAGATGTTCACGCAAGTGAAGTTGGGAAGCTTTTTGCAGACGGACCAACCGGTCCGACAGCGACTTTGCTAACAATGATTATTTAAACACAAAACTGACTTCTTTACATTGTAGGTTAATTTTAATATAGTGCAATGCATTTTACGGAGTACGTTAACATTAATGAAACAGAAAACTCTGAACAGGCTAAATGTGTATGAACAATATATTTTTGTGTATTTTGCATAAAATGCATACTCTCAGTCTCTTCACTGTAAGTCATGCTTAAAAGATATTCAATGTTCTTTATTGTCATTCACATAACATGTGGTAGGGGAGACCGGGTATGGTTGTAACATAGGGAGCTCCACTGACATCATCTTTTAACTTTCCATAAAATGGCACAACATATATACTGTATATATATTAAGATTGACCTCTGATCGTTTTTGCTAAAACAATGTTAAATTAATTAAAATTCCTCTCAAAAACAGTTTAAAATTAGCGCCTTTTTTTTCACATGATAAATACGGGGTTTCCCGTCGCGCGATTATGACGTCACACACAGACTCACGTCAACTGCGCACCTTGTTTACAATGGACAAGATACAAACGCGATCCGTCCAATTTAGCCATTTAAAACTTTATATTTTAGCGGTTTGACTTCAGAGAAGCCAAAGTTATTTCCAGTAAACAGCAGGTTATAATTTTTTTTCAGCTCCTGCTGGTTTTTGGAGACTTTTCACTTCAGGAAGTGCAGCAGCTCTGTGAGGACTTACAGCAGCTGATAGTTGAGAGTCAGAAGGAATTCTACATGTAAATCGTTTCCACAGCACTGAAATGGTAATATATTAGTTAATGTTTCTAATAATTATTCAACATTATTAGTTATTAGTTTGTGTACAAAACAATTTGCACAGATCATGTTGCTTCAATTTGTCAGCTTTGTTATTTAATCCAGTCAACATGTTGAAAATATTTCATATTTATTTTTCTATTTAATTTGGACATCACTTGGTGTTATAGTGGTGTCTCATTAAAATGATGGAAATACATGACATTAGTTTGACCCATTGTCTTAATATACAGTATACTGCATATAATATATACTGTGTGTGTCTGTGTGTTTTATCATCAATTCACAGAAATATCTTCACCTGAAGAGTGGACCCAGGTGGAGGAGAACAAACCTTGATATTGTTAAACAGATGGAGACATCTTCAGGATCTGTAGAACATCAGGACTGATGCTGCAGAAAGCTACGTTTGTGCATCAAGACATCAAAATATGCAGAAATACTACAACTGGCCAGAGCATTGAGATGAAAATGAATCAATGAAAATATGAATTTAATATTTTTTCTGACAGTTCAAATGAACATATTGTTTGAAAAAAAAAGGATAACAATGAACCAAGTGTTTCTGTAGTTATGTGTAAATAAAGTTACAGTAGTACACTATATTATCTGTTAGTGTTGAGTTATTCTTTGTGAGAATATTTGTGTATCTGTTTTAATTTCATTCGTTCATCTACAACTCACAGCTCGTACTTTAGTAAAAACAAAATTGGTGAATGTTAAAAAAACATTTTATTAAAATAAAACCATCCCATATTATCAAATATATGAAAACCTCTGGGGAAACATTAATATGAACAGATTATCAAAAAAATTGAGTTTAAAAAATATCAGCAAGTGGTGTTTGACTTCATCAGCTCTGTAAAAATGACACTTTACAGCTGTAAATCTGCAAAATCAGAATTTTACTAGAAATTCATTAAGAACTAGTTTCTCCTCATCCTACTGCTTGTACGCTTCTTCAGACTTCACCACCTTCCTCGTCCACGCTCCTGGATGTCCAGGTGTTGTAGGTCTGGACGCAGAGGACATCTGTCTAGTTTCTCCTCATCCTGCTGCTTGTACACTTCTTCAGACTCCACCACCTCCTCGTCCACGCTCCTGGATGTCCAGGTGTTGTAGGTCTGGACGCAGAGGACATCTGGGTCCATTATGGGCTGAATGCTGCATCCACTTTGTCACTTCCCTCATCAGAACCACAGAAAATCAACAGATTTACATCAAAGAATATTGTTGAGTACTATTCTTTTTGTTGATGCAATCTTACCTGCTGTGATGTGAAAGTCTGGGTTGTACTAGTGGTTCAACAGGAAGAGCCTCAGGTGATGGACTGGAGACCTGGAAACCTGAAAACACAAACAAAATAAAATAAAAAAATAAAATATTTAACAGATATTTTAAAAGGGACTAATTTTTTAAACTATAAATTAATGTTGAATAATTATTAGAAACATTAACTAATATATTACCATTTCAGTGCTGTGGAAACTATTTAGATGTTGTAGAATTCCTTCTGCAGCATCAGTCCTGATGTTCTACAGATCATGAAGATGTCTCCATCTGTTTAACAATACAGTATCAAGGTTTGTTCTCCTCCACCTGGGTCCACTCTTCAGGTGAAGATATTTCTGTGAATTGATGATAAAACACACAGACACACACAGTATATATTATATGCAGTATACTGTATATTAAGACAATGGGTCAAACTAATTTAATGTATTTCCATCATTTTAATGTTTAAGGAAGTAGAGGGTGGAATGGATTTTTACTTTTTGTTTATGATAGGGCAATGTGGAAAAGAGGAAGACATTTTGAATTTATTATAAAGAAGCTTCAGGGAGTAATTTCAAAATGGTCATATAAATGGGAAGTTAAATTTTCTGTAGATAAAACTAAAATAAGTGACTACAGGAACCACTTGCAATTCAACCTTAGATGCAGACAAAGTGGCATCATTCCCAAGAGCCTGGAACTGAAATCCTCGGTCAGCGGGGACCGAGCAAGCAAGATCCTTCAGAAGGCACAGACGCAGCTGCTGAATGAACGGGTAAGACAGACCAATTTTACTATTGAGGCCTTGAAGACCAAAGAAGAGCACATTAAACAAAAACTAACAACGTGCCTAGATCAGACCACACTTCAGCAAGTGATGGACTGTACAGATCAGGCACGCTTAGCACAGCATGCCAGGTCCAAGACTCGACAGCAAAACAAATTTAACTTACTGATAACTCGTCAACACCATCACAATTCCAATAACAACACATTCAGTGTAAGGCAACACTCCACTACACAGCTACATGCCAGGGAGACAGAGAAGTGGGTGAAGAATTTATCTGACAGACAGCTCACCCAGCCGGAGACAGAGATTCTTGCCAGGGGACTAAACTTTGCAGTGGCACCAAGTAGAATTCCTCTGGTAGAGATGATCACAGCCACTGAGTCAGCCATCCGTAACAACAAAATTAGAGAGTTTGAAGCAGAACAACTCAGAGTCAAAGTTTCAGCCTGTCTCAGTAATGCTAAACCACCACCTTCCAACATCAGTAGAGAAGAGAAAGATGCACTCACCACTCTTAGCAAGGACAAAAACATCATAATTCTCCCAGCAGACAAAGGAAGGTGCACAGTGATTTTGAACCAGAAAGACTATCATGAGAAAGTTATGTCACTCCTTAGTGACTTAACCACTTATGAACCACTGAAAAGAGATCCAGGAAGTGGTTACAAGAAGAAGTTGATAGATTGCCTGAAAATTTTGAAGCAGGACAAGGCTATTGACAGTATTCTGTACCACAGACTGTACCCAGGGGAGGCCACGTCCAGTCTGTATGGTTTACCCAAAATCCACAAACAAGGTGTACCTTTGTTGGAATATGTTCTCATCTTATGTTATTGTTGTTATTATGTGTGCATGTTATATCGTTGTTGTCCACTAGGGGCAGTGAGTTTATTGTGTGTAGGTAGCGCTGTTCTAGATCTGCTGTAGAAGAAGAGTTTACACGTGTGCCACTCGTAATAAAGAAGCTACAGCTATCTGACGGAAAGAAGTGTGGTTCTTAACATGAGTGCTGAACGAGAAGACGCCGCCGGTGAACATGAAAACGCAACAGGTTATGGGCCCAGACGCCGCACGGGAGGACGGTGGGACAGACTCGTTTTCAACGGAGACGAAAACAACTACGAACTTTGGGAGGTAAAGTTCCTGGCTTATCTAAGAACGCTAGGCCTGAAAGACACCATCTTATCTGCAGACCCAGATGAAGAGAAAAACGCGGAATGTTACGCAGAACTAATACAGACCCTCGATGACAAGAGTCTGTCGTTGGTCATGCGAGATGCCGCAGACGACGGGAAGAAAGCTCTGCAGATACTACGCGGCCATTACGCCAGCCAGGGTAAGCCCAGGATTATCGCCCTTTACACGGAGCTCACGTCCTTATTAAAAGAACCCGGCGAAACAGTGACAGACTATGTTTTACGTGCTGAAAAAGCAATAACGTCTCTGAGAAATGCAAAAGAGGTTATTAGCGACGGACTAATAATAGCAATGATTCTGAAGGGATTGCCAGAATCATACAAGCCTTTTGCTATTCACACGACACAGAGCAGTGAAGAATTGACGTTCACCCAATTCAAGAGCAGACTCCGAAGCTATGAAGAGACAGAAAAGTTTGAAAGCAACCTAAAGGCAGATAATGTAATGAAAGTGGACATGACAACTTTAAGCTGTTACAACTGCGGCCTGCGCGAGCACGTGGCCAAAGACTGTCGCCAAAAGGCCGCGCCTTTAGACTGTTACAACTGCGGCCTGCGCGGGCACATGGCCAGGGACTGCCGCCAAAAAGCCGAGCCAAAATGGTGCAGCTACCACAGAAGCACGACCCACAGTGACCAAACATGCAGAAGAGGACCGAGACAGAAGGATGAGGCCAAGCAGACGTCAGACATGCAGGACAACCACGAGGGGGACTGGGCCATGGTGTCCAAAGGCACAACCCACAGTGACCAGACATGCAGAAGAGGACCGAGACGGAAAGATGAGGCCAAGCAGACGTCAGACGTGCAGGACAACCACGAGGGGGACTGGACCATGGTGTCCAAAGCCAGCTGGAATCATCTGCCCCGCAACATCAAGCAAAATGGAATAATGGTGGACTGTGGAGCAACATCACACATCATTACTGATGAAGAACTGTTCACGAGAATCGACAAGACTTTTGATCCAAGCAGACACTACATGGAACTGGCAGATGGAAAGAAGATGAACAACGTTGCACTGAAGCGTGGTGATGTACAAATTGAACTGTTGAACTCAAAGGGAAGGTATGTTAAAATTACTCTGAAAAATGCTTTATTCATCCCATCCTACCCACAGAGCATATTTTCTGTGATATCAGCTACAGCAAATGGAGCCAGTGTAACATTCACAGATGGACAAAATGAACTGCTGGGTAAAGATGGTACTGTGTTCCCTATTGAGGTTCATGAGAAACTGTATTACCTGAGGATGAAAAATAATGATGAAGGATACATTGAGGAAAACTTAAATGACATAACCAACAATGATAAAGTTAAGCTAGCTTGTGACCTGAAAACATGGCATGAAATATTAGGACATTGTAACATGACTGATGTTATGAAATTACAAAATGTGGTAGAGGGAATGAAAATCACTGACAACAGCAAAATGGAATGTAACACCTGTACAGAAGGGAAATTTATTAACAACAGAAACAAGGAGTCAGATGTTAGAACGAGCAAGCCACTAGAGTTGGTCCATACTGATTTGTCAGGACCTGTTAACCCTACAGGCTTAGAGGGACACAGGTATGTTATTTCTTTTACTGATGACTTCTCTGGGGCTGTTGCAGTCTATTTTCTGAAAAACAAAAGTGAAGCGACTGAAGCGACAAAGAAGTTTCTGGCAGACTGGGCACCCTATGGGAATGTTATGTGTTTTAGGTCGGACAATGGTACTGAGTACACAGGTAACGACTTTCAAACACTACTCAGAGATAAAGGCATTAGACACGAAACATCATCACCATACTCCCCACACCAAAACGGAAAAGCAGAGAGACAATGGAGAACACTTTTTGAAATGGGAAGATGTATGTTATCAGAAAAGGGATTACCTAAAGAACTGTGGCCATATGCCATTCAGTGTGCTGCCCACATTCGCAACAGATGCTATAATAACAGAACCAAGAACACCCCATATTTCTTAATGACAGGAAGAAAACCAAATCTTTCAAATATGTGGGTATTTGGATCAGAATGTTACTCATACAACAACCAACACAAGAAACTAGACTCAAGAGGAGAAAGAGGACTGTTTTTAGGGTACAACAAAAACAGCCCAGCTTATTTAGTGTACCACCCACAGATGAGAAAAGTTTCCAGACACAGGCTGGTAAAATTCATCAAAGAAAATGGTGTTGACCAACAAACACAGACAGATGTTTGGGAGCAAGGGATCCAGAGTGACAGATACCCAATGCAGGAAAATAGACAGGATGTAACACCATTAACTCAGGACATTACCCAAAATGTCACCCCAAGTGACAAAGAGGAAGTTACTCTTCAAGAAACTCAAAATGGCGAGTTTTCAGATTATCTCACTGAGAGTAAAACTGATCATGAACAAACTCAAACAGACCAAAGTGACCGTTATCCAAAAAGAGAGAGAAGACCCCCAAAATACCTCGAAGATTACCAATCAGATGCGACACAAATAACTATCGATCATTGCTACAGGGCTGTATTTGGTGTCCCTCAAACATATATGCCTCTTTTCCACCGCTCGGCTCGGCTCAGTTCGGGTCGGGTCACATCTATGTTCTGTTTCCACAGCTTTTTTGTACCCCTTCTGTGGGCGGGGTCCAGAATCCTACTCGTCTTACCACATGGTGGCAGTAGTGTTCCCTCAAGCTATTTACCACAGTACTAGCCACCACTAGAAGAAGAACACAATAAAGGCTTTGACAGAATGTTGTGAAAGAGATGTCATGCTATAATGAGTACCTCATGAGCTGTAATCTTTAAACCCAATTCATAATCCTACCTTGTTGCCTTCTTTAACCCTCTTAAAACGCCGGTGCCTCTAGCGACACTTTTTCCACACGTTTTCCCAAGCTATTTTTAGATTACCGTAACTCTGCAACCGTTTGTGCTATCAGAAAAATTCAAACGGTGTTTGAAAGAAAAAAAAGTGCGCTTTTAGGCTCTTTTTGCTGGTATTACGGTAGTCACCCTCCGTCAGCTGCAAATGCCCTGGAAAGCGAGTCCTTTGTCTTCAGCACGAACAGAGTGCAGCTTGAGCAGGAAAAACATGAGCAGCAGAGCAGAGATTCAGATAAAACTATGTCAAATCAAGGAATAAAAAGACAATAAGGAGATTCCTGGATGATTTGAATTTGGAGAAGTTTCTTTTTGTTCTTCTGAAGAAAAAGCTGAAAAAACATTTGATCTAACAATCTAATAACTTTTTGAATTTTATTTCTGAATGAATGAGGGCTGTTATTTGGTGGATAATTGTTTTATACTGGGTACATATAATAGGATATAGTTTTATTTCATTTTTTATATTTTATTTTGTTTTTGGAATAGTATATCAAGTCTATAACATATACTATTCATCAGTTTGTACTTTGTTTGTGTAGAAGATAATGAGAAATGTAGGGAGGGGAAATTCGCCTGTAAATAATTTGAATTGTTAGTCTGTTTCTTATTTGTAAAAATAAGTGAGAATAAAAAAAACATTGTAAATATGTTCTATAGTGTTGAAATTGTTAATTTATGATGCAAAATCTGTACTGCATGTTCAAATGCAGTGTTTTATTTGCATAAAATCTCTAAAATCTAATTTCGCTTATTGTTTTTTCTTGATGTTAAACAGTTTAATAGTTGTTTTTTAACAAGTATAATGTAAAATAATGCCAGATATTGAAAGATCTAAATATTCTGAACAAATGTGCTGAAGCACTTGTCCATAGAACATTTCCTTCATATTTTCTAGTGAAAAACAAGTAAAAAATGCCAGGCGGAAATTTGAGGCTTAGGTGTAAAAGGAACCCATGTATTTTCCAATTTAGTATTTTTACAATAAAGATGTATTAAAGCATATTTTATTATTTAGTTATGCACAAGGTGCTTGATGAAGTTGCAAAACCATATTTGTCTGAGCTGCTTCAACCTTCCTGCCCTCCCCGATCTCAGATCAGCTGAGCAGTTGCTGCTGACAGTCCTCAAAACTTTTTAAATCTTATTTAAAAACACACATTTATTCCTTGGCTTTTAACACGTGATCTTATCTTTTATGGCATGTTAACACACCTGCAGTAAGACTGGTATATGTATTTATTTTTGTATGCTTTTTATAGTTTTTAATTAACTTGTCTTTTATGTTATTGTACAGCACTTTGGTTGACCCTGTGGTTTTTAAAATGTGCTTTATAAATAAAGTTGATTTAAAACATCACACTGTGATCTTTGAAACTGCCAGTGTCTCCCTGGTAAAGTTGCTGCTGGGTGGTAGATGGTAGATGGATGGTCTGTGAATTCTTTAACTTTAAACTGTCCAAAGGACTTTGGCCACTTTTAATTTTTGACTTTTTTTGTATGACTTCATCCTAGAACCAAATAATTTATAACGTAATAACAGTTGAGCAGATTCTAATAATCTTTATCTTATGATTCTTTAAAGGTCAAATGCAAATGGAAAGTTCTCTTAACTTCCAGTATGGATTTAAACACAATACACACTTCACATTATAAAATAAGTTTAGGAAATTGAATGTTCGAGGACACCACTTAAGAAAATATAACGTTTAATAGGAAAAGTTTGAAGTGACAAACAGAAGTAACAAATTTCCATCTGGTGTCTC
Organism: Garcialebias charrua; assembly: GCA_038048925.1. NCBI lineage: Eukaryota > Metazoa > Chordata > Actinopteri > Cyprinodontiformes > Rivulidae > Garcialebias > Garcialebias charrua. The sequence continues at coordinate 28,162 of JBBPBX010002002.1, read as the reverse complement.
ACGTCTTCCTCCAGAAGATGACACAGGTTGTTGAATTCTGGCGATTTTCTTCTGTTGACTGTAAAATAAAAATTGTGATTAATTTAGTCCAGAAACTGTTTTTTTTTTTTTTTTAAACAACACAGTGTGATCACAACATGTTCATATACTTTGTATCACATATTATCAATTCTATCAAAAACCACATAGCTGATATTTTTCAAAAAAATCTAGTGTGATCACAACATGTTCATATACTAAATGTATCCTGTTGGAGTTATTTGAAATAAAATTCGAATTTTTATAATTTATTTTCGTTGTGCAAGCACAGGTTTTGGAAAAAGTCAAAGCGAAACTACTTTAAATGCAGCATATTTGACCACTACGTGACAATATTAAAGCGTGGTTAAGCTCAGGAGCCCTCGTACTATAAAGTCAGCTATGAAATATATTTTATATCTGTTCATTGAGCTACATTTAAAGACATAAAGCCGCCCGCGCGCCGCGTGTTGCTCGTGGCGAACCTACTTTTTAAAATCCTGCAGTTTTGAGCAGTACGTGATTTTATTAAGGACACGTTCAGCTGAAGACCCATCTTTGCTATAAATTTAAAAAATAATAATTGTTTTTACCGTGTTATTCATGTAAAGTCCTGCCGTGATAGCTTCCCTCTCTTCCGTGAAAACAGCTCAAGTCTCCTCCTCCCTCCTTCCGGAGCGGGTGAGCTCGCCTCACTACCCCTCTGAAACCAGCCCGAAAATCTCAAGAAATCTCGCGCGGCTTAGCACGGAATATCCGGTGGAAAAGGATGAAAGGGGGTCTCTGCCATAGATATCACTAGATACCCCATGGAATGCTCTCGCCTATTGGAGCCGACGAGATTTCAGGCGGCCATCTTGGGGGTGGAGACCGCTCCACTCAGCCTTATATATTTGACAGGCACAATAAAGTATCAGCGCATTTAATCAATCATAACACGCTGAATAGTAATCCTGTTGTCACATATTTAAATTTTAGGCATACAGCAAATAAAACTGCATGTATAGAAATGTATAGTTTAGCATATTTAAATAATTTTGGTGGAATACAATACTACTTTAATGTATGTTTAGCAAGACACAACAAAAGATGCAATTTATTCACACACACATTATGTATACATATTCAGATACTGTAATTATATATATATATATATATATATATATATATATATATATATATATATATATTCAGATAAGCATATATGTAACTATATATATAACTACTGTATACAGTATATATAACTAGAAAACACTACAGTCACCCATCAAAATACATTACGTTATCAGTTGAAATTATTGAAGTCTTATGATTTAGTTAATTATAATATTTTGCAGGTTATGTATAATGCTCATAAAAATATATTACCTTTGAACATCCAATCACATTTTGTTAAGAGGGAACGTAGTTACAATCTGAAGGGATTAATGTTTTTAAAACCTAAAATTCAAATAAATTTAAAGGACAGATGTACTTCAGTCCAAGGAATACGATTATGGAATACTCTGAATAGTGATTGTAAAAACACTGGCTCTATTAATTTGTAATAATGATAAAAAATTGTTAAAAGAAATATGAAATTCTATGATTTGTATTTATAAGAGCTGCTGTTTAGGAGCTGGAAGATTTTGTTTTGTTATTATTTGAAACTATTATTATTATAGTCAATATATTTTTTTAATGGGGCAGATACCTGTATAAGATTTTTTCTCCTTTCTGCTATCTTTCATTTTATTTGATATGTATTTTTTGTATGTGACTTTGTTTGTTTTGAAATGAAATTACTATTGTCAAAAGATTATATGTACAATAAAAATAAAATGCAAATACAATGAAATGAAAAGCAGCTGAGAGAAGAGAAAAATCTGCCCCTTTAATAAGTAATTTATGTTACACTTTATATTATATGAATTATAATGAATGAATTCACACACCCTCCCCCAGGACCACAAAGAATATAAAAAATTAACATAGCCTCTCATTTTTTATTAGTTTTTAGGCTATTTGGAGCCAACAAAGATTTTCAACAACACACATACACATTATATACACTATATACATTTTTTCCTAGTAAGGCACTAAAAGCCTTTAAAAAGAATGGTTTTGCACGTTTTTTTTTTCTTGTGTTGCCACTCTGTAATTGTGGTGTTTTCAGTTTGGCAATGTGGTGCAGTCTTAATTTATGGAACACAGAAACGACAAGGGACATCAACACATAGTGATGATTGTCTATTCCACACTGTTTCCTGAATGTGCTCACCCAGACAGAACACATCCTCAGCTCCAACATCAGCCCGTACAAACTGATCAATATAGGACAAACTGACAGCTTGCCTGGACACAGACTGGCGGATGAAACGTTCAGCTGACCTGACTACCCTCAAAGTCCCTGCAGATGGTATCATTAGACCCCCTTTGTTTCTTAGTTTAAGTAAGTGGTAGCTCTGGTCAAAAGATGTAGGTACAGCATCAGATACCAAGCTACCACGGCATACGTCACACACAAGCTTCTTTAAGATTTTCCGGACCACAAACCCCGAGATGTAGACAATTGCATTGTCAACAAGACCACCGAAGCGTGTCGACAGATGAGTGTGGTCACGCACAATTGCACAAGTATTTGCAAATGGCGATGGTAGCTCTTCGGTTACTTCTGCTGTGGGAGAAGATGACAGTTCGAGAGCAGACAGAAACACAGTTGCATCCTGTACTGCCACATTTCCTGATCCACTTGGAGACACCCCACACCTCACCATCAGATGACGAAAAATGGCTTCAAACTGCCTAGCTGAAGGGTTATTGTTCCAGCCCCCTGAGAAAACATGAATAAACAGACTCAACACAGTCAGATTTCACCGAGTTAGAATTAATGTTATCCTAAAGAAGAAAAACTAATGATGTAATTACAACACTGTGAACAATGTGACATACATGCATGCATACAAACAAACCAAAGTGAAAAAAAGAAAGAAATGACCACCTGATGCCCTGATAG
>JBBPBX010002001.1:85043-95230 GCA_038048925.1 Garcialebias charrua | reverse complement strand
ATATTCAAAAATCCCACCCCTGGGACATAAATGCAAAAACAGTGTTATTGTTGTGTTTAAAAGTGGAAATCATTCCAACAGCACATATATGATTCATTCAACCTTTATTTATACAGGTTAGTCTCATTGAGCCACAAGGACTCATTTACAAGAGAGATATGTTTTAAATAAACAACACAGATGAGATATAGACAACAATAGCCAGCCATAAAAAAGCATATAAAATGAAAATAAAATAAATGATGTAGAAAATGAATTAAAAAAGCAGTTACATTACAAAAAAACCGCTACATTAATAATTTCCTTTACTGCTTGATACAGTTCTTAAACATACATGAGTTCATTCTACAAACTCAGCTCTCACACATTGTTATGGTATTTTTTTTAAAGCATAAGAACAATTAAAATTGTTTTATTGGAAACCAGAGGAAAGTAATTTACTTATGTGCCAGTAGAGGGTGCTGGTGTGATGAATGGTGTCTGATGTTTTGTTGTTGCAGGGGGGTCAAAGCAATGGTACAGAATAGATGAGAAACATATGCTTCTTTCTGAATCTTTGGATTTAAAGTGAACTGAGTAAAGCAGAATATATTATTTTGTTGATCTGAATATATGGGTCACATATTTAAATTTTTATGGTGGTATGTATTTGATTTGCTCATAGTATCTACTTGAAGCATGCATTTTTGAGCAGTAAAAATACACTTTAAAGCTAACATATAGCATGTTTAAGTTTTCACAGATGACACAGAATTTCTCCTAATGCATGATGTAAAACAAAGGAGTGAACACTAGGCCAGAGTGTAATGCAACCTCTTATAGGTCAGAGCTAACCGAATGTTAAAACATGAACAGCTACAATACATTAATTGCAAGACAGCACATATCAAAGTGGCCGTTAACTACCTGGGGTCAATGTCATACTGTCTAATTAACTGGGCTGCATTTGTGTGGTCCTGTGTGGCTGTGGAAGGTGGAGAGTGCAGCCGATCTCACACACCCCACCACCCTTCTCCTCGCCTTTTCCCTCCTCGCGTTCACAGGCACGCACTCGCTGTCTGAGTTCTCGCATAGACCACTGTGAGACATTCCATTTGCATGCCCGCCCCATCAAGCTGGATGCACTCAGACTGGTAATAAAAGGCATTGACCCCCTTAACCTTTATGAATTACAATTTGTGCCTGCGGCACGTCCTGTCAGAGGCCTCAGAAAAGCAGGCACCTCAGCTTGGGTGTGTGCGTGTTGTTTTGCAGTTGTTAAGGAGAGGGGAAAAGGTTTTTACAGCTTCTCGTCGGAGCTCCTGACAAGCAGCGAGGAGGCGGTCTGACAGCAGGAGCAGAGCAGGGAGGGACTGCGATGCTGTTGATGGCTCCATGCTAATCTCCATCGCTGGATGCTGCACAAAACTGAACGAGTTTCTCACAACTAATGCTTTGGACTAGTTTTGCTCTGATTTCTGAACAATATAAACTCTTTAAAGTATGTTTATGCAGATGAAACCAATTATTAGGAATGACCACTTGTTGATTTGGTTGACATCAATTTATCGCGTTGCTTGACTGACAGTAATTGTCTTTTCAGTCCAAACCCACCTTTCCTGAAACCAAGGGGGAGCAAATCTGTACGACTGCAAACATGTCACCTAATTTAATGTAATATACACTGAAAGTGCTCATTTAGATTTGGAAAAGACAGTTAGCTTCATACCTGATTGGGCCATTTGCCATAATCCAAAAGCCAAAATAAATAAGCAAAGTAAACAAAACTTGCACACAGCTTTCAGTATACATGTATTTCTGTTAATTTGCTTGGAGAAGTTCAGCATCATTTACAGTAAAAAGTCTCAACACTTTTTCTTTGATTCTGCAGATTATGAAAGTGGGGTGCAGTATATTTTTTTAATCACAAAGTTCATTTCCACACAGTTGACATAAAGTATCCATGTCTCACACATGTGCATGCAGACACAGAAGACCTAAAATCATCACTAAACATTGTGATTTTAGCCACTTTGGAAGTTTTTTGGTTTGCAAAAAAATATATACAAAAGTATTTCTTTACAGACTACAGGGAGTCCTCGAGTTACGTCGCCCTCGACTTACAACAACCCGGACTTACGAACGCGCTCCGAACGCTACGTGCTGTGTTTATAGATGAATGTGTGGTGTAATGTGGTTAATGTGTTAGCTAACCGTTTGTAAATGAAGTTCTGTGCATGTTTATGGACCAGTATGTACGCTTGTTCAGTCTCATGTCGATTCTCATGTCGATAAATGGGTGTGCGGCGCAGCGTACGAACGCGACGTGTTCTGAGTTCCAGCTTACGTACAAAAATCTGGACTTACGAACGCACGTGTTCTGAGTTCCGACACGTCAAAATCGGGTTACGAACGGCCTGTAGGTCCGGAACTCGTTCGTAAGTCGGGGACTCCCTGTATTTGATTCAAATCAAACCAAAATTCCTTACTAAAAAGCACATCAAGTTACGTCTTATTTCACCTTTTACTTTGATTACACAATTGTTCACACACACACTTATGCATGCTGTTGTTAGCAAAGTGTGTACAATAATAAGAACATGAAGTGACTCATCAGACTCAAACAGGAAGTGAAGGTGCTAGAAGATGTTAGTTTAAACACATTACACAGTTTGTTAAATACTTTAGAAGTACTTGGTTTGGTTTTATTTGGACGCATTATATGTTTCGGTATTCCGGTAATTTAGGTATAATTTCGCTTTTTATTCGTGTTCACGAGATGCCGGTTTCCAGCTCTTCGCCACCTGTTTTCTATTAGTAATCAAGCACCCCTGTTGACTATTATAATTTCTTCTCCTAATATATTCACTCCTTCCCCACCTAAACCTTTAAATAGCATAAATCTGACCAAGTTAAAAAGCTAACAGTGCGGCCAAGAACAAATAATTTGTTTACATTTATTTATTTTGCTGCTTTTTGGATTCCTGAGTTAAGAATTTTGCAGCACGGTGACTTTTTCCTTTTCTCATCCTGTGGGCATTCAGGTCGACCACAGCTCATGACACATATAAACACTAACAGAGAATGACGACGACAAGTTTAAATACAATGACCTCTTCTTTTTATCCACAATTGTCCCCAAAAATCTTATTAAGGTTTTAAGCTCTATATAAAATACATCACAAAGAGAAGAAAGAGTAGCTTGTCAAGCACTGAATTAGGAAAACAACTACTTTTTACCTTTGCATAATTAGCTATATTAAATTATATTAACATTTTGATTTAGATTGATAAACAATTAAAAGATTATCACAGTGACAGAAATAGTAATAATGAATACACTCTTTGCTAGTATCCAGATATATTAAAAAATGTGACTGTGCCATTTCTTCCAGGTGGCACAGTTGATAATCATTGCTGTGATGATCATAAACCATGATAACACCTTCCAGCTTCGGTCCCAGAGCAAACCAGAGAACAGGTGTAAAATCAGCTGGAGACTGAATTGAATCCAGGTCACAGCTGTACAAAGTCCTTGCTTGTACAGATTTTTAGGAAAAACATTTACTTTCCAGCCTGAGAAGCTTCGGAGAGCGTAATTCAAGCATCTGGTCCAATATTGAGTAATTCCACTCAGGCAGTTTCCTGTTACTGATGGAAACAATCTTTAAAAAAAATGCACCAAACATTGTTTTTTTCTCTGAAAGATTTAAAGGACATTAGCATTCATAAAATTGATTTTTGAGCAAATCTATAACCACACGGATGTTTGTGCTGAGCAGAGCAGCTGGATGCATAAGAAATGCTGAAGCCTGCAGTATTGTTAGTGTTGTCCCGACTTTTGCAGCTACATCTGTATTCGCCAGATGCCCTTTGAGTATTCAACTGAGCTTAGAGATTTTTATCATATATTACATATATCATATATTCCTCAGCAGATGTAATACCATGCCAGTATTGGTTTGAATTTGAATAAAGTTTTAAAACGGGCCCAGTGTTCTAACAAACACCAGCATGAACTGAGCTTTAATCCTCTTTCCTCTCTTTGTTGAACATCAGGAAACTCAGGCAGCGGTTGTGTGAACAGGAGCGTGACTGACAGGGGCAGCCGTGCGATGATTGGTTTACGGATCTGCACTTTTTTTAGTGACTCTGAGGTCACTAACATCTACAGTCAAATGGCTTATGAAACTTTAGGGAAAGCCACCAAGAACTGATGACATAAAAAGAAAAAAAAACATGTGTAGATAAACCGCACCATAAAGGAATTTGCTTGACATACGCTGTGGTCTGTGGCTACAATGTGTTGCTGTCTCTTTTTTCAGCAACACCCTACATGTATACAATATGCAGGTTTTAGCAGACAGAAGGTTGTTAAGGACCACATATGGAGAAAGGATTTGATAGACAGACACTTCATGGTGCACACAAGTTTATAAAATAAGAGCTATGGTGCATCTAAAGCTCCAGTCACTCTGCAGTTTCTGTTTACAACTTATAAAAATTAATTAAGTAAGTTCTAGGCTAATCGGATGTGGCAGTAGGCTGCTCCCAGTTGAGTATTATTGCCCTGTGTACTCATTGTTTTAGATCATGTTTGTTTACTGATGTGGTCCAGATGTTGTCACTTTAACTGCATGCTGTTGTCAAAAGTCTTTGAATGAACTAATTCGCAGATTAGAGATTAAGACTTGCCTTCTGACCAGCTACAGCTAGTCCAACCGTGGACAAGAACAAAGTGAGTCTCTGCTATCTCCAAACAACTCCAGTTTCAATTAAATAAACAAACAAACAAATATCCAACAAATAAATAAATAAATAAATAAACAAATAAGTTCATGTATTTTAAAAACCTTCAGATCACTCTCATGTTTTAAACAGTTATTTCCATCCATCCATCCATCCATCCATCCATCCATCCATTTTCTTCCTTGGGTGTAGGGGTCACTGGGGCTCATATTCAGCAACCACTGTGCAAGAGGTGGGGGACACCCTGGACAGATCACCAGCCCATCACCGGACCACATAGAGACAAATGAGACAAACAACCATTCACTCTCTCACTCACATTACGATAACCTCAGCTGGAGCAACAACACCACCAGCCTGATCAAGAAAGGTCATCAAAGACTCTACTTCCTCAGACGGCTGAGACGAGCTGGTCTGTGAAGCTCAGTCCTCACCTCCTTCTACAGGTGTGCAGTGGAGAGCATCCTGTGCTCCAGCATCAACGTGTGGCATGGAGGCTGCACAGCTGCAGAAAGAAAGCTCTACAGAGAGTGGTGAAGGCTGCACAGAAGTCTGTTGGAGTCAGTCTCCCCACCATCACAGACATTTACACCTCCAGATGCAGGAAAAGAGCCACCTGCATCATGAAGGACACTCACCCAGCACACACAATTTTTGCCCCACTCCCCTCAGGAAGGAGGTTGAGGAGCATTAAGTGTAGAACCACTAGACTGAGGAACAGCTTCTACCCTGAGGCTGTTAGACTCATCTAACCAGAATAATCACTGTGAAATCTCACATGTTGCTGCTGATCTGTTTCATGTTGCTGCTGATCTGTTTCATGTTGCTGCTGATCTGTTTCATGTTGCTGCTGATCTGTTTCATGTTGCTGCTGATCTGTTTCATGTTGCTGCTGATCTGTTTCATGTTGCTGCTGATCTGTTTCATGTTGCTGCTGATCTGTTTCATGTTGCTGCTGATCTGTTTCATGTTGCTGCTGATCTGTTTCATGTTGCTGCTGATCTGTTTCATGTTGCTGCTGATCTGTTTCATGTTGCTGCTGATCTGTTTCATGTTGCTGCTGATCTGTTTCATGTTGCTGCTGATCTGTTTCATGTTGCTGCTGATCTGTTTCATGTTGCTGCTGATCTGTTTCATGTTGCTGCTGATCTGTTTCATGTTGCTGCTGATCTGTTTCATGTTGCTGCTGATCTGTTTCATGTTGCTGCTGATCTGTTTCATGTTGCTGCTGATCTGTTTCATGTTGCTGCTGATCTGTTTCATGTTGCTGCTGATCTGTTTCATGTTGCTGCTGATCTGTTTCATGTTGCTGCTGATCTGTTTCATGTTGCTGCTGATCTGTTTCATGTTGCTGCTGATCTGTTTCATGTTGCTGCTGATCTGTTTCATGTTGCTGTTGATCTGTTTCATGTTGCTGCTGATCTGTTTCATGTTGCTGCTGATCTGTTTCATGTTGCTGCTGATCTGTTTCATGTTGCTGTTGATCTGTTTCATGTTGCTGCTGATCTGTTTCATGTTGCTGTTGATCTGTTTCATGTTGCTGCTGATCTGTTTCATGTTGCTGCTGATCTGTTTCATGTTGCTGCTGATCTGTTTCATGTTGCTGCTGATCTGTTTCATGTTGCTGCTGATCTGTTTCATGTTGCTGCTGATCTGTTTCATGTTGCTGCTGATCTGTTTCATGTTGCTGCTGATCTGTTTCATGTTGCTGCTGATCTGTTTCATGTTGCTGCTGATCTGTTTCATGTTGCTGCTGATCTGTTTCATGTTGCTGCTGATCTGTTTCATGTTGCTGCTGATCTGTTTCATGTTGCTGCTGATCTGTTTCATGTTGCTGCTGATCTGTTTCATGTTGCTGCTGATCTGTTTCATGTTGCTGCTGATCTGTTTCATGTTGCTGCTGATCTGTTTCATGTTGCTGCTGATCTGTTTCATGTTGCTGCTGATCTGTTTCATGTTGCTGCTGATCTGTTTCATGTTGCTGCTGATCTGTTTCATGTTGCTGCTGATCTGTTTCATGTTGCTGCTGATCTGTTTCATGTTGCTGCTGATCTGTTTCATGTTGCTGCTGATCTGTTTCATGTTGCTGCTGATCTGTTTCATGTTGCTGCTGATCTGTTTCATGTTGCTGCTGATCTGTTTCATGTTGCTGCTGATCTGTTTCATGTTGCTGCTGATCTGTTTCATGTTGCTGCTGATCTGTTTCATGTTGCTGCTGATCTGTTTCATGTTGCTGCTGATCTGTTTCATGTTGCTGCTGATCTGTTTCATGTTGCTGCTGATCTGTTTCATGTTGCTGCTGATCTGTTTCATGTTGCTGCTGATCTGTTTCATGTTGCTGCTGATCTGTTTCATGTTGCTGCTGATCTGTTTCATGTTGCTGCTGATCTGTTTCATGTTGCTGCTGATCTGTTTCATGTTGCTGCTGATCTGTTTCATGTTGCTGCTGATCTGTTTCATGTTGCTGCTGATCTGTTTCATGTTGCTGCTGATCTGTTTCATGTTGCTGCTGATCTGTTTCATGTTGCTGCTGATCTGTTTCATGTTGCTGCTGATCTGTTTCATGTTGCTGCTGATCTGTTTCATGTTGCTGCTGATCTGTTTCATGTTGCTGCTGATCTGTTTCATGTTGCTGCTGATCTGTTTCATGTTGCTGCTGATCTGTTTCATGTTGCTGCTGATCTGTTTCATGTTGCTGCTGATCTGTTTCATGTTGCTGCTGATCTGTTTCATGTTGCTGCTGATCTGTTTCATGTTGCTGCTGATCTGTTTCATGTTGCTGCTGATCTGTTTCATGTTGCTGCTGATCTGTTTCATGTTGCTGCTGATCTGTTTCATGTTGCTGCTGATCTGTTTCATGTTGCTGCTGATCTGTTTCATGTTGCTGCTGATCTGTTTCATGTTGCTGCTGATCTGTTTCATGTTGCTGCTGATCTGTTTCATGTTGCTGCTGATCTGTTTCATGTTGCTGCTGATCTGTTTCATGTTGCTGCTGATCTGTTTCATGTTGCTGCTGATCTGTTTCATGTTGCTGCTGATCTGTTTCATGTTGCTGCTGATCTGTTTCATGTTGCTGCTGATCTGTTTCATGTTGCTGCTGATCTGTTTCATGTTGCTGCTGATCTGTTTCATGTTGCTGCTGATCTGTTTCATGTTGCTGCTGATCTGTTTCATGTTGCTGCTGATCTGTTTCATGTTGCTGCTGATCTGTTTCATGTTGCTGCTGATCTGTTTCATGTTGCTGCTGATCTGTTTCATGTTGCTGCTGATCTGTTTCATGTTGCTGCTGATCTGTTTCATGTTGCTGCTGATCTGTTTCATGTTGCTGCTGATCTGTTTCATGTTGCTGCTGATCTGTTGCTGTCTGTTTCATGTTGCTGCTGATCTGTTTCATGTTGCTGCTGATCTGTTTCATGTTGCTGCTGATCTGTTTCATGTTGCTGCTGATCTGTTTCATGTTGCTGCTGATCTGTTTCATGTTGCTGCTGATCTGTTTCATGTTGCTGATCTGTTTCATGTTGCTGCTGATCTGTTTCATGTTGCTGCTGATCTGTTTCATGTTGCTGCTGATCTGTTTCATGTTGCTGCTGATCTGTTTCATGTTGCTGCTGATCTGTTTCATGTTGCTGCTGATCTGTTTCATGTTGCTGCTGATCTGTTTCATGTTGCTGCTGATCTGTTTCATGTTGCTGCTGATCTGTTTCATGTTGCTGCTGATCTGTTTCATGTTGCTGCTGATCTGTTTCATGTTGCTGCTGATCTGTTTCATGTTGCTGCTGATCTGTTTCATGTTGCTGCTGATCTGTTTCATGTTGCTGCTGATCTGTTTCATGTTGCTGCTGATCTGTTTCATGTTGCTGCTGATCTGTTTCATGTTGCTGCTGATCTGTTTCATGTTGCTGCTGATCTGTTTCATGTTGCTGCTGATCTGTTTCATGTTGCTGCTGATCTGTTTCATGTTGCTGCTGATCTGTTTCATGTTGCTGCTGATCTGTTTCATGTTGCTGCTGATCTGTTTCATGTTGCTGCTGATCTGTTTCATGTTGCTGCTGATCTGTTTCATGTTGCTGCTGATCTGTTTCATGTTGCTGCTGATCTGTTTCATGTTGCTGCTGATCTGTTTCATGTTGCTGCTGATCTGTTTCATGTTGCTGCTGATCTGTTTCATGTTGCTGCTGATCTGTTTCATGTTGCTGCTGATCTGTTTCATGTTGCTGCTGATCTGTTTCATGTTGCTGCTGATCTGTTTCATGTTGCTGCTGATCTGTTTCATGTTGCTGCTGATCTGTTTCATGTTGCTGCTGATCTGTTTCATGTTGCTGCTGATCTGTTTCATGTTGCTGCTGATCTGTTTCATGTTGCTGCTGATCTGTTTCATGTTGCTGCTGATCTGTTTCATGTTGCTGCTGATCTGTTTCATGTTGCTGCTGATCTGTTTCATGTTGCTGCTGATCTGTTTCATGTTGCTGCTGATCTGTTTCATGTTGCTGCTGATCTGTTTCATGTTGCTGCTGATCTGTTTCATGTTGCTGCTGATCTGTTTCATGTTGCTGCTGATCTGTTTCATGTTGCTGCTGATCTGTTTCATGTTGCTGCTGATCTGTTTCATGTTGCTGCTGATCTGTTTCATGTTGCTGCTGATCTGTTTCATGTTGCTGCTGATCTGTTTCATGTTGCTGCTGATCTGTTTCATGTTGCTGCTGATCTGTTTCATGTTGCTGCTGATCTGTTTCATGTTGCTGCTGATCTGTTTCATGTTGCTGCTGATCTGTTTCATGTTGCTGCTGATCTGTTTCATGTTGCTGCTGATCTGTTTCATGTTGCTGCTGATCTGTTTCATGTTGCTGCTGATCTGTTTCATGTTGCTGTGTTCACTTGTGCTCGTCTGTTCACACAGACTCATGTTTGTGCTGCTGTTTGGCATATTGTTTTTATGCTATTAGTGCTTAGCATATTTTTTGTTGATATCTTTCTTAGTTCATATCTTAGATGTTATTACTGTTTTTTTCTTTCACAATTTATTGGTGGATGTGACTGGGACCCTGTGAACATAATTTTGTTCCACCACATCTACCACATGTGGTGCGAACGACAATAAAGAAACTCTGACTCTGACGTCTAGGGACAATTTAGAAAGTTACAAATTAGCCAAACATACGTTTTTGGTCTGTGGGAGGAAACCAGAGTACCTGGAGAAAAGCGACGCATGCACTGGAGAGTACATGCAAACCACACCCAGAAAGGCCCCTGGACGTGATTTCTTCCAGCGACCTGCCAACAGAGCCACCATGCCGCACCCAGTTACCGTATTTACATGAAATATTAAAGCTATTGTGAGGGCAAATGGCAGCAACAAACTGTAACACTGTTGATGCAATCAAAAGCACTTTCAGCAGTAATATAATCTGATTTAAGCAAAAATTAATTTGTGTTATATTTATATATATATATATATATGT
>JBBPBX010002001.1:65839-78339 GCA_038048925.1 Garcialebias charrua | reverse complement strand
TGGGCGGCCTAAAGTAGAGGGCTCAACCTGCCGTCGTTAATCTGTCATATTGTCGAGAGTCACGGCGGTTGTGACACGTGAGAGGCTCTACCTTGGAGGTTCTGCTGAAGGTGCTTTGTTGTCCGTGGCAGAGGGCGTCACCTTTTTAAAGTTTATTGGTTTGCCACCAACGGAGAACCTGAGAAAAGTGTGATCTACTGCCCGGCCTCTGCGTGGCTTCAATCCTCTGATCTCATCTTGATCCATGTTTGGTGATTAGCTGGGGCTTTCTTGAGACACATAGGTGTTCATAATTTGTTTTATTAAGGGTCAGACTTATTCCAAAGAGTTATGATGTAGAAAACCCCAAAGGAGATACAGTCACACTCCATATAATAAAAGCCTAATCCTGTTTGTTGTAAAGCATTAAATTATAGAAGCAATCAAACAGAATTAATTGGAAAGTCTTCAGATAGCAGCAATCTCTTTAAATTAGACCACTGATGGCCGTGCTGAAAGTTCGCCTGCGTTTTGTGCAAATTGAAGCTGTGGAAGAGCATTTACAACGTAACAAGATTTAAATGAAAGCAATCGTACCATTGGAAAAAGGTGCTTTTTACAATCACTGCCCATATTAGGAATAATAGCTAAATCTTGCCTTGGCGGCCTGTTATTAATTACCTGGCAAATAGAAGCTGTCTGCTTTCAAACTGAGTTATAGTGGCGACGAAAGATCACCAAAGAAAATTAAACAGCAATCAAAGTGCATTTCTATCATCATAATTCTGATTGTCAGCATCACCTTTCCTGAGATGGTGCACAGTGGCATACCAAACCCTAGTTTCTATTAAGTGGTTCAATTTTCTGCCGTTCATATTTCATATTTATGCTGTATTACAATCTTGTCTTATGTGCATCCTGCATTATTTTTGCTGGTATGTAACATGATTTATTAGACATGCAGAAGGGAGAATGCTACCATGAAACTGGATCTAATTGATAGTTAGAGCCGATGCTGCTTCTCAACCGTTATTTGCGGCATCTTTTCATCTACGGCACAATATGTTTACATCGCTCAAACGGAAAAAGTAGCCATATAACATGGTGCCACTGCAAGATTTTTTTTTTCATCACATCACACATTTCTTTATTGTGATCTTGCACAGCAAATGATAAAAAGCAACAACAACTGGTTAACACCTTAAAGAGGATGTAAGCTTCTGGTTATGGCTCTTTAGAATGTGGCTGCTTTTATACTCGGGAGTTATATCAGCCTGGAGACCCATAAGTTATGAAATGTCAGGATCCTATGCATTCTAATTGAGTGTGGAGCAGTTAATGGCTGTGGAAATTCAGCCGCTTGACGTCTTATTCCCATGTGTGCCGTTTCACAGCCGAGCCCATGAGCCTCAATTAAATGACAAAATGGGCCCATTCTTGAAGATAACAACAATAAAAACACGAGCCTATAAGACAATAATACAGGTCTCACCTTGAATCAACAATGGCCACAGCTTGCAAATGGCTAAGGCGATGAAGAAACCAGAGACATGGGGTCTGTATGAGTTTTTTTTTTTTTCTTGGATGGAATTTGTTATTTATCAGTTGATGATCTAATTATGTTTTGATCACTCAATCATTTCTTTGTTTCATGAAATTCACCAAATGGTATGCACAATATGAAAAAAAAACCCTAAACGTCCTCTTTCCATGTTTTTGTTGTTAAAAACGATAAATAAAAAAAAAAAATCAGTTTAATAATCCAAAAATTACATTTATTATAATTCACATTAGAAAAAGGTGGACACGTTTCATTAAAAAGTTGTTTCTTGCAAATGTGTGTTTCTCTTATTCATTTATAAAAGGGTTCTGAACATTTAATATCTTACCTGTTGTAGATGCTTTGAACGGTCTCAATTTGGAGTTCACGTTGTGTTTATATGTCATATGCAGGTTAACACAAGGTCAACGGCACAATGAAATGATCGGGATGAGAAGAACTGATTTGACTCGCTAAAAACAAAGAAAATACTAAAGCACGCAATAAGTAAAGTACCAAAAAGTGAAAAAGTAAAATATAATATTTACAAGGTCCTAAAGAGAAATAGTAAACAGCATGGTAGAATATAACGGTGCAAGCAGGATGAATTTGTATGAATACGTATTTCAAGGTAGTAAAATAAGCTTAAATGCACATGATATATTGCACATAACTAACATAAACTACAGGTTTACTGTACTACAGGTACAGGTGTGATAGGTTATTGCACACTGAGAGGAGTTATGGTAAGGTAGTGACATACATGATTCAGCCACATAGTGCATCTGCAATAAACATATTAGTGGTCACAGCTAATATTAGCCATATTAGTTGTCACAGGTGTGGCTTGGTACAATGTTGTTGAAAATTGTTCACCATTATTATCAAGAATTCAGTAACCTGACAGCTGTCTTTGAGTCTTTATATAGGCGATGGCAGACTCCTGTATCATCTGCCCGAGGGTAGTAGATGGAAGAGTCCTTGTGCTGGGTGGGTGTGGTCCTTCATGATGCTGCATGCTTTACGCAGACATCGGCTGTGGTAGATGTCCTGGATGGTGTGGAGACTGTCAGTGATGTCCTCTGCTGTTTGCATCACGCTCTGTAGAGCTTTTTGGCTCTGACTGGTGCAGTTCCCGTAGCACCCTGTGACGCAGCCTGTCAGCAGGCTCTCAATGATGCACCTATAAAAGTTAGTGAGGATGTTGGTGTTCATACCAAACTTCTTCTGGAGTACTAAGAATTTAAAAGTTGGGAATTATGAAGCAGCGTTTTGTCAAAAAATAATCATTAGAACCTTATCAGTAATAATATAAATCACAGAACATGAAGTATGAAAAAAGACAGACGTCTTGATCTAATAAGTCTAATTAATATTAAACATCACCTCATTTTAAACTTCTAAACATTTTCATGACATCCTTTGATCATTTTATGTGTGCAAACTTTATTCATCTTTACACAGCCATCAGTCCGCATTACACAGTTATGTTTAAAAAACATCTTACTATAATGCTGCATGAAATATTCCTTCTGTCTTTACCACATGTGCTACAACTAGCTGCTACTGCTGCTTTATGTGCTTGCAAATAACCAAATAAGTGTAAATAGCTGTGTTATATTAAATGGCAGTGTAAACCTTTATAAAACTGCATTTGCCTGATGTGCTAATTTTAAATGAAAGCAGTTTAAGTGGTCTACGCTCTGCTCTGACTGCATTAGCTCGTCATTGATGTCAGAATTAAAAAAAAATCTGCAAAAATACAACAGATATTACTTCAGAATTGAGTTCAAAACCTTTAAACTGAACTCTTTTTATATATAAAAAAACATTAAAAAATAAATTAAGATATATTTTCTTTCCACTAATAGTTTCCCTTCAGTTCTAGGTGAGCAATGTGAAGGAGCATCAATAATAAGGTTACATCAAGCAGACACAAAGAAACTGGCCTGTTGAAAGCACCCAAAGGACTTTTTAAAAAGTTTTTCCTCACGCTCAAACCTAGTTTTTCCTCCAAACTAGATCATGCCCCCAAATATATCCCCATAAAACTAAGTTCCTTATATGTTATTGAGTAAAACTTTTAATACAACCTTAACAATTTCCCATTTTCAGCAGATGTTTTGCAATCTACGGATACATACGGAGCATGTCCTATTAAACCCAGTGATGTGGTGCAGGGCTAAATATTGACCCAGTCCTGATTGGAGTGTGGTTTTTTTTCATACGCTTGCTTATTGTTTTTATAACTCTTCGACTTTAACCCCTTTACTGCTTCACTGATTTCATGCAACAAACAATAGCTTTTCAATAATTCAATTTATAGCTCACCATAAATGGGATTCAAAGGACAATGCTGTTGCAAATAAACACAGACGAGGCTTTTGGCTCCGGCAACAACCCTGCGTACCGGCGGAAAGAGAGAATATTTATTTTATGGTTGCCTCACATTCCCATTAAAACAAGGAAGCTCCATTTCCAAGCCTGTGGTGTGAATGTAATATACAGAGTTGAAAGAGACAGATGGTGGAGTGAAAATCTCATGTGGCAACAGCGTGCAACGGTACCACTGCTGCCAGCGCCAATGGAGAAATTCTCCCCAAACTATCTAAAGCCAGATAAGATCTATTAATACATGTTCATGTGGATCTGTCACGTCCCTGTGCACGTGCACGTCCGCGTGGGCAGTCCGATCCGCTTTGGTTAAATCTCGTTCATCGTTTATAACTGATGCCAGAACCCTGAGAACTTATTTGTGGAAATGCATCTAAGACGCAAGCACAGAAATGAATTACCAACCTATTTGTTTCTCTGGGCCTTCCCGTCAATCACGGCGATAATCAGAGCTACATCATTCAGATTTTGAGAAAATGAAGAAAGCATTGCTTCCCATTTTCAATTTGGAAGTGGCCACTATGACCATGATGAATGTCTGAATAGTCCATCTTCTTCCTCTCATTTCTCCTAACCTTTCCTGACAGCTTAGATATTGGCTACCTGGTAATTTGCACCACAATAATTGTTACTGTGAGACCTCCCCCCCCCTCCACCCCCCAGCTTTTAATAAGGATTCTTAACACCCCCTGTAGGTGACAAAATGCAATTACACAAAAACACAAGTGTCCCATCGTGGCTGGTCTTCAGCAGCTACCCCCCAACTGGTCCCATTAATGAAGAGAAAACAAAAATCGTGCAGCTTACAGTGAATAAAACTTTAATTAAAACAATACAAAGCTGCTTCACTGATTAACAGCATCAGTGATGGAAGTGAACACACTTTTTTCCCCCCGTCATCTTTAGATTTGGTTCCCGCTGAGATCATTTATTGTTGCTGCTTATTGATAAGCGTGTTTGACGAATGCAGATGTGGCTGTTAGCAGAGCGGGCTTGCTGATGGAGCGATCACACTGTGCGAAACGCCAGGCTCAGGCAACAACAGCTGTCGTGGCTCAATCCGGTGGGACGCCATCTTCCACCAGCACCCTGAGTGCACACGCAGGCACGGCGCCGTAAAGCTCCAACGGAGGTATCCGCGGCGCTCTAACAGCTCTATGAATTTTACGACACATCACCGGAGCATTCTCATCTCTGTCCAACACTAAAGCCTTAATTATTGAACTAATTGCTGTGGCTGTATACATAATCCTTTGGTGATTACATTTGGTGTTCAATGCTGGGCTTACTCTTTAATTAAAAGGATTATTAGCCTTTAAAATGAAGTCACGTGGGACTAAGGTTTTAAATTTTAGTATCTAGTTTTTTTCTTCTACTAAACAAGTTGAGAAAGAGGTCTGATCAGAACGGCTCATGGCTGCACTAGAAGCCGACTTACGTCAGCAATATACTGTGGTCCATATCTACTTCCAATTAAAGTCTACAAAATGCTGACACATTATGCCTAGCGGGATAACAATCAGTGCAAATAGATAGATAATGATGCAGTTCTAAGCAGAGAACGTAAATGTGGGAGCAAGGTGAAAGGGTGAATGAGTCAATGATAAAAAAAAAAAAACCTCATTATAATACAGACAGGGAGATCTTCCTCATGGCAAGATTTCAAGGCCTTTCACCTCCAAAGCAAAAGTTCAAAGTCGGTTTTAGTGAAGCGGGGATGAAGATCAGTGGAAATTTTGGACTAATAGTAGAGCTGCTGACAGTGAAGGTGGCAAATCAGTTGTATCCAAGAACGAGGGCAAACTCACTGATCAACATCTCTATGAAAACACAGGATCTGACTGTGAATACATGAATATAAAAGATGTCTTGCTGATAAAATCACTGTCATGGCTGTTGTGTTGGTCACCTTGTCTGTTCAATACCTGTGCTTGTCAGTAACGCTGGAAAACTGTTTGGCACCAATGAAGCAAACACCGGACACAATGGTGAACCCTCAGCTGTGTCAAGCACATAAAATCAAAAACGGTTTGCCCACGCCAAAGACATGCTGAATTATCTAGAGCAAGTCTTCATTTGGATGTCCTAATTAGTTAATTAGATGGTGGTTAAGGCTGATATGAGCATCTCATCAATCTCACTCTCTCTTAGAATAAACACCCGGGGAAGGCAGCGGTGAGTCATTAGAATACTGATGACTGTGGGAAGTGTGTGTGTGTGAGGAGAAGAGGTCTGTTTGTGACACTCTGTTTGTCCACAAACTCAACAGCAACACGAAGAAAACTGAAGATTGTACGGATGGCAAACCAAGCATGACATAATGAGTTTACGGAAACTCCGAGAAGCTCAATTAATGGTCTTTCAAGCGTTACGTTCTGCAGTGGGTTTACTCGAAGGCAGGAAATGGGAATTAGACAAGAGAATGAAAACTGAAATTATTTTCAAATATCATTAAAACACTTTTATTTTAAGAAATAACCAACCGTGCCTTAAAAGTTAAAGTGATGTTTGGTGATATGCCGACTCTAACCGCAGAACAATCGATCTTTTGAAGTGGGATTCTGTAGAAATATGGATATTTTAAATCTACTTAAATAACCTAAACTTTGGAGGAATAGTGATTCGTTCTGCCTGGTCTCTCGGGCTAGTCCGGGCGAGGCCAAGTCAAAAAGCGATTGCTGTTCTCATAAAACAACTCTAATCTTAAAATTTGCATCATAAACTTTCATGAACATTTATAACACAATTTGTATTCCATTGTTGTTTATCTATAATTCTGGAGCTGTTTGCATACACAAATGTAGCAGCAGCAGCAGCTAACTGTGGCACATCCTGTGCAACCTGAGGCACTTGAATGTCATTTTTTTTGGTTGAATAGCAGCAAGGAAAAACAGTAAAAAAAAAATTAGACATTACAGGTAGTCCTCGACTTACAACGTAGATCCGTTCCTACGCGGCGTCGTAAACCGATTTTCGCCGTAAGTTGGAATACACGTACATACTGCACCATATACATGTACAGTACTGAATTACCAAGCACTTAGCCTGTCCTAACGCAGTACCGGGTACCCTATAATTATCAAAAAACACATACGTTTGGAAGCCATAATGAAGGGAAAAAAGAGTTAATGGCCTACTGGGATGCTGGTGACGCCGTATTCCTCCGTCCATCTGCTGTATTCCGTATTCCGTTTACGACGTAAGACAGCCATCCACATCGGTCCAGAGCGTTTACAGTAAGGCCTCCGCCTGTACTTTTCCACTGCTGCGCTCAACCTGTGTACCCCTCCGCCTCTGTATCCCTCCGCCGCTGCACCGCGTACAGTACAATCCTGTATTCTTCCGCCGCAGCGGCCGCTGCGAAACTCGAAAAAAGGCTGTTCATAGTAAATGGGAGATGCATCGTAACCACAAAACGGTGTAACTCGAGACCGTCGTAACCCGAGGACTATCTGTAATTAGTTAGATATGAAATTATGAAGTTTTTGTGAATAGAGTTGTTTTAAAACGACAACAATTGTCTTTGCCTTGCTGAGACTATAGCACATCAGTCTGGTTAAAATCAACTTTACTTCTCCAAAAGGCTATCTACCACAGGTATGATAATAATTGTTTATAGACAGAATCCCACTGAACTACAGTATCCCTATAAGTAGCAACTTACACAGAAGGTTAGTTAGTTTTTTTATTTCTGTAGTGAGGTGTGTAGAAGAACGAGGGTAGGATAGGAGCAAAGAACAGGTTAAAAATAGTTAGCACATGCCAGTAGATGATTGAGCTTGCAGGGCTCTGAAAATTCCCTCTAATTATTCAATGGTACGCCTCTGTCATCCATCCCTATATGCATTTCTTTGTGTGGAATTACAAGTGACTCCAACTAATATACATAATTCTGCCACTTAATTGGCACAGATCGGGTGAAAGTGGGCTAAGAACAATCCTTAGAGACTAATAGGGGCACATATCATTGGCTCTATCAGAACAGCAGTCCCACAGGTGATAGAAGTCAGCATATATTTCATGAGCTTGTATGATCAAAGTACTTCACCTCTGGAGTCTTGTGCGCTATCCCGAGATGAACGCTCCTGAAAAAGTTGTGCTGTCAGGTGTATTTATAGCAGGCGGGCCGATGACTGATGCTAATGCCTTAGAAATTATGCAGTGCACTACTGCTGTCATAACAATGTGTTAAACTTAAACAGGAAGGTTAACTAAACTAGTCATTTAAGTTATAAGTGGGACACTGGCGTATGTCTAAGTGTGCAGACATGAATTACACCAAGTTATTTTCTAAAAACCTCCATTAGTTTTATAGTAGATCACAAATTTAGAGTACTTTTTAAGTTATTTGATGTATTGTCCAGATGCCAAATGGAAGATTAAATTCAAGTTGCAAGTGATTGTAAGTTGACCCTTTAGTATGAGTGAACAGATTAATAGGAGTTAGAAAACATGATAAGGGTAATTACCTCAGAAATCATAATTATATCAAATAGAGTGAATAAAAACAAAGCAAAAAAGAGCACACATGTAGTCCTTAAAATAGACTGACAGAAACTACTTGAAATTCAATAATAAAGCAGCACAGCCATAAAAGTTGGTGTGCCTAACAGCTTTATGGAATAAATGAACAATGCATTACGCTGAAAACCTCGAGTAACAAGCTCAAATTCATAAAAATGATTTCACTAATGTCATTCTTTTTACTCCGTATAGTCACATTAAGAGGGAAACGTGAGAGACGGAAACACCTAAATGGCTTGTTGAGCCTGGCGAGAGCAGCCATTCGCTTGAGTCGTTAGCACGGATAATCAGCTCTGTAAGATCTCATAATGGGCAGCGAATATGAGGCTATTTCACAAGACTAGCTGTACCCCAGGGTGTCAGAGCTGTTCACTCAAGATGCTGCTGCATGTAATTACAAAACGAAAATGCCAAAACAAGAATATTTCAAAACGGGTTTCCAAACAGCCCAACAGTTCACGGCACAGTTCAGGTCGTACATGACAACAAACAAGGGCAACTGTTGGTCCTGAGCTTGAAATTCACATCATGTTGCCGAGTGTTTTCATATTTATCTGTCCTGTTGGTATTTAGACTGTGATTGTTCAGCTGTTGTATTCAGAACCAATTTTAACGTTATTGAGTTAACTGAAGGCTTAGTGAGGTTTGAAAGCATGCAGTTTGCATCGACCTACCATAGATTCAATTTCCAAATACAAATTTGGGTACCACTTTACAATAAGGTTTCCCTTATAGATGGCTAATAAATAGTTTATAGATATGTTAATAATTCCCTTATAAACACTTTATAAATCATTAATAATCATTTATTATGCATTAGTTAAGGGTGACAGAGAGACAAAACTGACCAGTTTCTTGCCAAATAGTGTGTCAAATCTGTTCACATATATATTTCATTTAGAGATGTTATATTAAATATTTCAGACTAAGTTACTTCCTGCACAATAAGCATTTTTAAACCCATTTCTTTAGCATATAATATTGTACTTTATTACTTCATTACTGTATAAGTATCTACAACTAAGATAATATCCTAAAAACAGTAGGTTTACAAATGCTTATTGTGCTAACAAGGTAGTAACTTGGTCTGAAATGTTTAAAGGGGACCACATATAGGTTTTTAAAATTTTTATGTTATGTCTGTGTGCTATCTTGACAATATTAATTCATTTTAATACACAAAATAATTCTTAGATAATTAATTATACCCTTTTTAATTCTGCCATTTTTAACTTTCGTTTTGAACGACCGGTTTCTGATACAAGTTCTGAAGTCCACGCCCTTCAACGATCTGTTTACGCCCTCTGTAACAGCCAGTATCTGTAATGTGTTGTTGTTTTAAAATTAGCTCTTTTTTATTACTCATTTGACTTACTGTTAGTGCTAGCTTAAGATAACTTACCGAAACCCGTCTGAGCGCGCCGCAATTTGCTGCTCCTTTTAGCATGAGACCACCCGAATCCGATGCTAATGTTAGCTTGTTCCTCTTCCGGTGTTCGCCAGCTCCGCTCGTTGCACGCGGCGATTTTGGGAGTTATCGCTGTTCCAGTCAAGACAACACAAAGTTCACCAAGTGTCTCCCGTAAATTAATCCGTAAGGAGAAGGTCCTCGCTGCTGCGAGGCTGCTGCGAGGCTGCAGCGAGGCTGTACAGTTGAAGCTCCGCTCCATCGCGCCAGAAGAGGGTCCCGTTGCCGCTGGTCCCTACGCCGGGGGTCCGCTCGTTTAATTTTTGCCGGCTGCGCGTTGGGAGCGATCGCAAATACACTAAAAATTGAACTAAAACATAAAAATAACAATTATACTTTATTTATAAAGCCATTTAAAAAAAACACAGCTGCAACAAAGTGCTGTACACATGAAATTAAGAACATATAAACAAAAGATGAGATGAAATCATGAAAAACAACAGTCATGTGTTTAATACAGAAGTGGGTTGAGCCTAACCAGGGGTTGCTAGGTGAGGGGCTGGACTCAGGTTGTGGTGGGTTGTGGCTGCGGTTGGCTGCGGTTTGTGACGTCACAAACCGCAGGAAGTGAGGAACGAACCGTTTTTATCACAGACAAATAAATCTACTTAGAGTAAATAAACCACTGGGTGCATTTCTTTGGCCTTAGGACTGTTTTTTTATGAAGTACATACCCAAAGTTGAGTAAAAAAAACATTAAAAAGTGAATTTTGCATGTGTGGTCCCCTTTAATATAACAACTTCAAATGAAATATATAGGTGAACAGATTTGGCTCAGTTGGCAAGAAACTGGTGTTTTATCTGTCACCCTTAATTAACGCATGCAATTATTAATTATTTATAAAATGGTTATAGATGAATTAATAACACATCTATAAACTATTTATTAGCGAGTCTTATTGTAAAGTGGTACCCAAATTTGTTTGATTTTTCAAAATAGCTTATTTCTAGTAAGGTCAAGTTCAAGATCAAGGATTCTTTATGTCATTTGCACCACATGTGGCACATGGTCGAACAAAATTGTGTACTCAATGTCTCAGTGACATCCAACAAAAGTATAAATTGTAAAGAAAAACAGTAATGAGATCTAAAATATGAATTAAGAAATACGCTAAACACTAATAGTGCAAAAACAATACACCAAACAACAGCAGCACGAACATGAGTCTGTGTGAGCAGATGAGTACAAATAAATACAGCAGCATGAGATCAGCAGCATGGATACGGTGATGTTTTTTCCACAGTGATAATCCTGATTAGGAACTCGTGAGTCTAACAGCTTCAGAGTAGAAGCTGTTCCTCAGTCTAGTGGTTCTACACTTAATGCTCCTCAACCTTCTGCCTGGGGGGAGCAGGGCAAAAATATGCCATGGCAAATATATAGTGTTGTTTGAAAAACAATTTGAGATAATTTGGAAATTCTTAGCTGAAAAACGCTATTAAAAGCGTCAAGTTGTCAGATCCTCAAACAGTCAATCAACCAATCAATCAATCATTCAATCAATCACTCAATCAGAAGGATGGGATTATTTTGTGGTGCCCCACAGTTATGGTTAATTACAAAACACCCTCTGGATTTGTCATCTTTATATATACAGGTAGTCCTTGGGTTACGACATCCTCGACTTACGGCGCACCTCCCATAAAAAAAAAAAAAATAATAATAATAATAATAATTTTGAAAATTTTATTTTGAAAAGCCAAGTTACGCAGTTTCCGGTTTTACTAGCTGGCTACAGCTGCCGTGTACTCTCTAAAAAAGCTAAGTCTGGTCCTCTTGGCATTCAAAAAACAAAACAAAACTGAAAGTTATGCACCATAACTCATGTTCCCTGAAGGAAGGGAACGAGGTGCAACACTATTGCTATGGGAATTGCGCCCCCACACGATTACCTGAAGGAATACACTCACGCCTTTACGGCAGTGAGCGTCAGCGTCACCCCAGAGGCCCCGCCCTCTGGGTACTTAAGACGCTAGCGCCCATCCAAACGGTCTCCAAGTTCACTTCATCGAGCTTTGGCATTGAAAAGGGCCAACTGTGTTGCACCTCGTTCCCTTCCTTCAGGGAGCATGAGTTATGGTGCATAACTTTCAGTTCCCTTTATCAGTCAGGTTCACTCGGTGCAACACTATTGCTATGGGAACGTAATTCATTCACGCCCTTGAAATGCTCAGTAAAATGCATGCTTGTGAGAACTTTGGCCTTTATACGTTAGGCGTTTTGTTGACTGCTCTCTACTTTGTTGTCAGAGAGCACAGCCTGAGAAAAACGTCACATGCAGAAACATTTAACAATAATGTTTTTGCCAAACGTGTTTATGGAACTCCAGCTTGCAGCAGCACAGATGTCTGCAACTGGTACGCCCTTAGAAGAGGGACCACGAGGAATTCATGCCTCGAGTGGAATGGGCGTGTGCCTCAGAGGGTACCTGCTGACCTCTGCTGCTGAAAACGCCCCTCTTCTGGCCTCAGTCACTCAATGTGAGAGGTACTGTTTTGACAGGGCTCTGTCAGCGGCTGGAGTGGCAAAAACATACGAACAGCTGGTTTGCTTCCCCCAGTCAGCAGTTCTCATTTATTATATATATATATATA
>JBBPBX010002001.1:31033-64740 GCA_038048925.1 Garcialebias charrua | reverse complement strand
TATTTATATTTTTTTACACCCAAGGCCTAGACGGGGCAGAGTGCTCTCAGCCTCCTTCATCCCTCAGATAATGTGGGAGGGGGAGGGAATGATAAAAGCTCAACGTCCAGACTTCTGGTATTTAAAGTTGGCACCATTGAGACATATGCAAGGTTTATACACAGGGTGACCTTTGACCCCTCAGGGGCAGACCTTGTACACATTGGGTGCACAGATAAGCGTGAAGGCCCCCTATACGTTTAGCTGAGCAGAGATCCAAGAGTGGATCAGTTCCACAAGATAGCAAAGTTATCTTAATGCTGCTCAAAAGTTTTAATGGAGGCTCACTTAACTGAGGGACCCAGTCTGGGGCCAGAGTCTTGTTCGGGGGTCCCCTTCTCAGTACGCTCCTCATGAAACGTATCATGAGAGGGCGTGCACTGAGAGTTTCACCCGCCCAGGCTTTGTGGCACGCCGAAATGGCTGACAAAAAAACCTTCATGGTGGAAAAGGAGTGGCCTTTTTCCCACAGACCCTGAAAAAGGGGTAAGGGGCTGGGCCAAGTCATAGGAATATGACACTATGTTCCTTTCCATACGCCCAGCTTTAAAAACATGCCGTTTATGAGTGCAGAGAGACTAAGTTGACTTAGCTCTCCTGTGTGGCGTTTAGACGTAGCCGGTAAGGCCTGAGGCCTTGAGCCTGTTCCCTTTAGTGGCCAAGCTGAAAGCTGCCACAGTTCTGGACGTGGGTGGAGAAGCTGCCCATGAGCTTGAGTTAGCAGATCCTTGTGAGAGGGCAGCTGCCATGGTGTCCCTGACAGCATTGAAATCAACTCCGGGAACCACGGTTTCTGTGGCCACCTGGGCGCTATTAATATCAGGGAGAAGGCTCCCCTACGTACACGTTCCAGCGTCACCTGAATTAGAGGGACGGGTGGAAAAGCGTAATACATCACCCCTTCTGGCCAGTCATGAGCCAGGGCAGCTGTCCCTAGCGGTGCGTCTGTCTCCTTTAGAGAGAAGTACAGGTCGCAGTATGAGCTATTCTTGCATGTGAACAGGTCGACAGAGGCTCTCCCGTACCGTGACCAGATCTGATCCACGACCCATGGGTCCAGTCTCCATTCTGAGGCTAACAGAGGCCCTCTTGAGAGGGCGTCCGCTCCGTGGTTTAATTTGCCTGGGATATGAGTCGCCCTTAGCGACAGTAATCTTGGGGCACACCACGTGAACAGCTTTTGTGTCAGACCGAGGAGGGCTCGGGACCTTGTCCCCCCTTCCCTGTTGATGAAGGACACGTTGTCCTGTTGTCTGATTTCACCAGGACATGCTGTCCTGCGATCAGTCCTTTTTCAAAAAAGTATTTCACTGACAGGAACACGACCCTCAATTCCAGGAAGTTGATGTGTAATCTCGCTTCCTGTTGTTTCCAGAGGCCTTGGGCATTCTGATTTCTGCAGACTGCTCCCCATCCCCTTTTTGAGTCGTCCATCGTGATTACCACACGGGATGACACTCGTCCCAATGGGACACCTTCCGTGAACACGGAAGGGTCCCTCCATGGTTCTAGGGCTGCCAGGCATTCTGAGCTGATCCGAATTTTCCTTGCCCGTCTGAGAGGGACAGGGTGTGTCTGCTTGTTTAGCCATATCTGTAGGGCCCGCATTTTCAACAGTGCGTGTAGCACACAGGGTATGGTCGCCGCCAAGAGGCCCAAGAGGCGTTGGCATAGCTTTAGGGGTACCTCTCGGCCCAGTTTAAAACTTGCCAGGCAATGGCGTATCGAGGAAATGCGTTCCTCTGAAAGCCATGCTCTTTACAAAGTGGTGTCGACCTGTACTCCCAAAAATACAGTAATCCGTGATGGAGTCAGGTCGCTTTTCTGCAGGTTTATGACGAAACCGAGAGCCTCCAGATGAGAGATCACCATGTGCGAGTGCAGCTGGGCCTGCATTTTAATCTCAGCCAGGATCAGGAGGTCATCTAGGTAGTTCATGATCTTGACCTCTTGACCCCTGAGAGGGGCCAGCGCTGCATCCAGACATTTTGTAAATGTACGCGGCACAGTTTTTAATCCGAAAGGCAAAGCCTTGAATTCGTATGCTTTCCCCTCGAATGCAAAGCGGAGGTATTTTCTGTGCCTCCTCCATACGCTCACGTGGAAATAAGCATCTTTTAAATCCATGGTACATGCGTAGTCTCCTGGTCTCACAGACTGGAGGACCTGTCGCATTGTACATCTTGAATTTGAATGTTTTTATTCTCTTGTTCAGCGTTCTGAGATCGAGGATCGGTCTCAAGGACTGGTCTCTCTTGGGCACCAGGAAGTATTTGCTGTAGTGACCAGAGCGTATTTTATGTTTTGGAACAACATTTATTACTCCTTTCTGCAGCATTGTTAATATCTTCTCTCTCAGGACGTGTGCGCGGGCTGGGTTTATGTTTGACTGCAGCACCCCTGTGAACGGGGGCGGTCCCCTGAGGAACTGCAGCCTGAGCCCATGACAGACAGTCGTCATGATCCATGCGTTCGGGAGACACGCCCTCCAGGTCCACGCATGCGCCGTGAGTCTGGAAGGCATGTTTTTTCTCTTGCTGCTTGTGTTTTGCGGGTGCGGGAGGGGTGGCCTTTGACCTCTCTCGCTCGGTCCAGGGCGAACTGACCTGCCTGTTAGAGGACACCGTGAGGTCTGACTGCCTCAGACAGACCTCGTGCGTCCTGCTGTGGTTCATTGTTTGACCTAGCAGCTTGTGTTTCACATGGGAGGAAGGAGAAATGTCCTCTCCCTTCACTGTGACTGTTTTCACAAAAGGTTGCTGTGCCGACATCGTTGTCGTTGTTTTTTTTAGTCAAGAACCAGGGCAGACTGTGCTTTGGTGCTTTTATTTTGTGTTCAGATGAACAAATGTTTGTTTTTATTTCACACACAGCAAGGAAATCATGTTTTGCGCACATACAAATGTCACCAGCTCCTTGTAATGTTTTACAAATAAAGTCTGGGTTTAAACTACTCGGTTCCCGTACCGCTTGGGCGGGCGAACCTACAAAACTGTGATGATGGCCCGTTTCATCAGGCCCGGATCTGTTTCCCGCCTGGGTTTGCCGAGGAGGTTCTTAGCTGAGCCGCTTGGCGAAGAGCGTGCTCCCCGTCATAAGCAGGTCTCTTCTGTGGGGGACGACGCGTGGCTGAGCAATGCCGAGGCTACGTGGAACCAATCCCTCTGGTGTCCCTGGGGGGGAGGCAAAACCTTTCTTGGCAACCCCTCACGGAGGGCTTCAGCCTGCTTTCGTTTCTGCTCCAACTTGTTCTGGATGCACTCCAGAGCTTCCCCGAAGAGTCCCGGTCGGCTTGATCGGGTGGTGCAGAAAGAGGGACCATAGGCCTTCCGGGAGGTCAGTCAAAGTCATCCACAGGTGGCACTAGGCGACGACCACTTCGGCTGTAGATCTTCCCTGTGCGATAGCTATTGTCCCTATCATGCGAAGCACGAAGTCGGAGGCCCTACGGGCTGTGCAGCCAAAACGCGACAGGCTTTGCTAGGCAGTGTTGGCTTCACGCCCGCCGTTGTGGGGGCTAGGTGGGACGCCAGCATGTCCTCTATTTGTGGGGAGCTGGCGAGTCCTGCTGCCTCCATCTTGGCGACTTCCAGGAACCGAGAAAGCGGCAGCAACATGGAAGCTCTGGGTTCAGCCCAGGAGCACGTAAGCTCCATGAGGAAATCCAAAAAAAGGGCATTCTGTGCCTCGTCGTCGGCTGCTGTTTCGCATAGAAATAAATCCCGCCAGCCTCGTGACCAGTTGGCGAGGCGGGGGATCTGGCCATGCGATCTGCAGCGCGTTCGCCACCCTGCGACACAAGCCGAATAGAGCGGGGACCGAGGCGTCCATTTCCATCAGGACTGGCGCCAGGTTGCGAGAAAAGTCCTCACCTTCCCTCCCGTAACCGTACTCGGTGTCTAAGTCAGATGTGTCAGGTGTCGAGTCCCCGATGGGGTTCGACGTGTCCAAACCATTTCCCCCTCCGACCTGACCGCTGCATTCCAGGTCCATGTTCTCGAGCTCCGGCTCAGGAGCGAGCAGTCCTTTGGGGCCCGTGGCCCGTCGTGTCGCGGCGCCACCCATTGCCTTAGCCACAGTGTCCACGCGGCGCTTTCTCACGACCGCCGGCATCTGGCTGTAGTGTGGGCAGGAGTCGAGGATCCCAGCGCTGTTCTTGCGTGCAGAATTCCCAGGCAGACAGGACAGGCCTTGTGGGTGTCCGTCGTCGAGAGGGAGTAGCTGCAACCGCTGGGGCAAGGGTGCGAGCGAGGGCTCGCTAGCCTGCTGGTTTTCTTTGGAATCTTGGGCCTCCGCTTTCCCTTCTCGGGGGCCATGGTCGAGAAGCGTCAAGCTTGTTTTAATCTTTGTTTGAAGATGTCCTCTCCGTCGCGTCCCTTTCGCTGGCTAGCCTGCTACTTGTTAGCAGGGTACCAGTGTGACTCAGTTAGCGCCGTCGAGCGAAGCAGCTGCTGAGAGAGAAGAAAAAGCTTTGAAGTTAGGTAGAAGATGCTGGACTAGCTTTCGCCAGCCCAGCAATACGCAGGAAATTTCTCTGTACGCTCAGCGTAGGGAGCAAGCTCACCTCTGGTCGAGCGATACGATAACAGAGAAGTCCCACGAAGTTCAGGTTTTAGTGAGGTGAAGGGCAAAAAGAGACCGTTTGTATGGGCGCTAGCGTCTTAAGTACCCAGAGGGCGGGGCCTCTGGGGTGACGCTGACGCCCACTGCCGTAAAGGCGTGAGTGTATTCCTTCAGGTAATCGCACGTGGGTACAATTCCCATAGCAATAGTGTTGCACCGAGTGAACATGACTGATAAAGGGAACTGAAAGTTATGCACCATAACTCATGTTCCCTGAAAGAATGGAACAAGGTGCAACATAAATGCTATGGGAAATTGCGCTCCACGCGATTACCTGAAGGAATACAATCACGCCTTTACGGCAGGGACATCAGCGTCGCACCAGAGGCCCCGCCCTCTGGGTACTTAAGCCGCTGACGCCCATCCATCGATCTCCAAAATGCACTTCACCGAGCTTTCAGCATTGAAAGGGCCAGGTATGTTGCACCTCATTCCCTTCCTTCAGGGAACATGAGTTATGGTGCATAACTTTCAGTTCCCTTATCAGTCATGTCACTTGGTGTAACATAAATGCTATGGGAATGTAATTCACTCACGCCCTTGAAATGCTCAGTAAAATGCATCCTAGTGTGAACGTCCGCCTTTATTCAATAGGTATCCCAAGGCCGCTTTCTACTGTGTGTTAGAAAGGACAACCTGAGTGACATCACACGCAGTAACATCCAAACTGTAATGCTTTGCAAACGTGTTCATTGAGCTCCAGTTCTCAGCAGCACAGATGTCTGCAACTGGTACACGCTTGAACAGTGACCACAAGGTGGCCAAGCCCCGAGTGGAGTGGGCACGCACTCCAGAGGAAACCTGTTGACCTTTGCTACTGTACGCCCTTTTTATGGCCTCAGTCACCCAGTGTGAGAGGCGCTACTTTGATAGGGCCTTCCCTGTAGCAGGTACAGCAAAGCACACAAACAGTTTATTTGTTTTTCTCCATTCGGCTGTTCTCTGCATTTAAGTGCTTAAAGCTCTCACGGGGCAGAGAACCTTCAGCCTTTCCTGTTCCTGGGTGAGGACAGGAGCAGGTGGAAAAGAAGAGCGATCAAAGTCCAGACTTCTGCAGTTTAAAGTCAAAACCTTGGGGATATATGTAGGATTAGGCCTTAGGGTGACCTTTGACTAGTGCTTTAACAGATTAACCGAGTTATCGACGGATCGAGTGCTTTGACTTCTATCAAAGCTTTTTTGTCCACCTCGAGTACCCGTAGTGACGTCATCACGTCGCGGTAACGTCAGTACGTCACATCAGGTGATAAAAACCGAGCGTTGGGTAGCTTTTAGTAGACGCTTCAAAATGGATTCCTTTGTGCGCACGGATGTATGGAGCTGGTCCAGTCTTGTCAAAAAGGTAAAAATGTGTCGAGTTTTATTATTATGAAACAGTTTATAATTTTATAGAATGCTTTGCTGCTCATTGAATTAACTTCTGTCACCACCGTAGATTGTGACAGGAGGGGACGGTGTTGGATTGCAGGTCACATACAACACGGCCGAAACGGATTCCTCTCTCGTTTCACAAACAAAACGCAACAAATATTCATCTCTCTATTTAAAACCTATAAACACATTAATCTCTAAAAGTAAACCTAAATTGCACAGCACTGCAGGTGGTGGTGCGGTGTGGCTGTGGCGTGGCTCCATTTGTTTTTTAAGTTTCGGTTTCAGCGCCGCACGGTACTTTCACTTTTAATATTAATAGTTAATAATTATAATTAAACTAATAGTTTTTTTTCCTGTGACTTATCTGCAGTACGATAAATGATAGGAGCATAATAAATGCTCCCAATGTTTTGTTGGTCTTTTGTTTTTTTTTTGGTAAATAATGAAGTTTTTATGCATTTTTATATTTTTATTTATTTTGCCTCTATGACATCATTGACTACTCGAGCACTAATCAAGCTTTTTTATGTTAATGTCGAGTTTAAAAATTATGTACTCGTTCAACCCCTACCTTTGACCCGTCAGGGGCAAACCTGGTACACATTGGATGTACAGACAAAGCATGGGGGTCACCCATATGTTTTGCCGAGCAAAGAGCCAGGAGAAGAGCGGTCTTATAAGATAATAAATCTATTTTAATGTCACTCAGTGGTTCGAATGGGGGGTCACAGAGAGCCCCCAAGACCATACTAAGATCCCATCCAGGGGTCAAGATCCTGCTGGGAGGTCTCTTCCTTAGCACGCCCTTCATAAATCTTATTATGAGCGGGTGCGCGCCAGGCGTCCTGCTCCCCCGGCCCTCGTGACAAGCTGAAATTGTTGATTGGAACACCTTAATCGTTGAGAAAGAGCGACCTTTCTCCAACAAGTCCTGAAGAAAGGTGAGGAGCTGGGCCAAGTCGCATGAATAAGAAATATTATTTCTTTCTGTGCACCAAGCTTCAAAGATATGCCATTTCTGGGCATAGAGAGACTGTGTTGACACAGCTCGTGCATTTTGAATGGTTTTTACCACGTTCTCGGGCAGGCCTGAGGCCATCAGCTTGTTCCTCTCCGCCAGAAAGCTGAAATTTGCCACAGTTCTCAGCCTAAGTGGCGAAACTGTTCTTTCCGGTGACATGGAGGATCCCTGGAGAGGAGCTGGTGGTGGAACCAGCTCTCTTTCAAGGGCCCTAATTTCTGTGGTCCCTTGAAGGCCAACCACGTTAGGGAGAGGGCCTTTCTGCAGATGTACCACTATGCTACAGGTAGTCCCCGACTTACGAGCGAGTTCCGTTCCTCCGAGGCGCTCGTAAAGCGAAAATTCGTAACTTGGAACGGCCGCCACATGTCTCGTAAGTCCGGAATTTCGCTCGTAAGTTGGAACGGTTTTGCTAGCGCGACTACAAACACTCGTTTTTCATTGAAAAACTGCTTACGAGTGCATAAAAATGATCGGAAACGTGTGTCCACATGTTTAGCTAACGAACTGTGGTGAAAAAACACAGAAAAACTCGGTATTTTTTGCGTTTTTTCCAAAAATTCGCCAGCTCGTAAGTCCGGAACCTCGTAGGTCAGAGCGCTCGTAAGTCGGGGACTACCTGTACTCTGATCGAGAGTGTTTGGAGGCAGAGGTAATCTGCTGTCATTATTAGATAAAAGCTGAACAGAATGTCTGTTTTTCCTCTTTTTGGTGGGGGTCATGGATCGGAGGGGTTGCAAGTTTTGTAAACGAGCAGATCTCCTGACTCCAGCCCGTTTCCTAGTTGGGCCAGCACAGTGAACGCGGACAAATGCTGCAGGATCGTTGTTTGAGCATGGTGTGTTGTCCATTGAGAATAAGGGGACCGCTTCAGCATGAGAATGTGGAGATGGTCCTTTGTGTTGAGCAGACTTTAGATTGGTTGGTGACAAAGAGTTCAGTCCTCTTCGATTAAAGGGAAGAGGAGTCTGATTTAGCCCTGGTGCCATTCCTGTTCTGCATTGAGTGTTTACACACGCTGCAGTTTCATCACAACTTTCTTTGTGAACGTGTGATACTGGTGTTGGCCTGCGGGCTTCTGCTGTGGCCCCCCGTCCCTTACTGGCATCTGATGAATACGTGGCCAGGAAGGTGGGTCATCAGATTCTGTCAGCGCGCACCGCTGGAGCGCGGACGTGTCACGGATTTGTTTGATTTGTGTATTGCCGGCCCCGTGGTTTACAACGGAGTGGGGGCTGGAGCACGTGACCCCCCTCACCTGTCTCTGTGAGGAGAGTAGGGCCTGTTTGCAGGCGCCTCTGGACCTGTCTGTTGCAGACAGAACCGAGGCACCCTACTGGGGTTTATCGATTAGGCTAACATCCCGTGAGCCGTGAGGGAGGGGGGGAAGATGGCCCCCGCCCTTTATATCAGCTGGAGGAACAGAGGGGACTGTTCTGCTGATGTTACTGTGTTTGTTGTTGTATTTTTTTTGGTGTGTCAAGAAAACAGAGAGGGGCTGTTTTTTTTAGCTTTATTCGTTCTTATGTGTAATGACATATTTGACTTTATGTCACTCACAACAGAAAGAACATGATTTGTGTCTAAAACAAAGTCACCAGCTTTTTGTACCATGCTACAAAGTCTGGACGTGAAAAGAAAATTTCCCGCACCACGTGGGCGGGTGATCGTGTAAAGTTAAGAAGCGGTCCTGGTTCATCAGGCCCGCTTCTGTTTGGTGTCCCGATTCGCCGAGGAGGTTCTGTACCGGTCCGCCTGGTGGGAAACAAATGTGACCAGCCACAAGAAATGTAGGAACAAGTCGGCACACTCTAACTGTGAAAAAAATCAATAAACCTTCAACTTCTGAGAAATTAGTGAAACTCGTTTTTTTGCAAAATATACTAGCTGAAGTTGTGAAGAAACCATCCCATGCTTTAAAAAACACTTTAGAAGTGTTTAAACCGATAAACTTTGTGTTAGAAATCAGTTTGTTTTCAGAGTAAAAACAAGCCGCAGTGATTTGCGTACTGGGGGCGGGGACCCTCACAGCTGATTAACATGCGGACTTGTTTGGCTGGTATCGGAGCTTTTGTCATTGGTTTCGGCCAATAATCTGCAGCTTTGAAAGAAGCATATGGCTACTTAACAGCTATAGATTGCCCAGTGAACACAAGGAACAAGGAAAATAAAGCCGATCAAAGCTGTCAGAGCTGCAGCTGTTTTTCCGACCGACCCGAGGGGAAAAAAAAGAGGCTTTTACTGCGTTCGCAAGCAAATCAGTTTCCATCCATCCATCCATACATAATACATCCATACATATGTCCATCCACTATCTTTATTTCATTAGACAAAGCAGACACGCGTAATCACCGCGCAATGCGCTCCAGCCGTGGTCTGCGCAATCACGCGCGTTGGATTGGCTTTAGGTTTTACAAATCGTAGCAAAGAAACTAAAATTTAAAGCACGATAATGGTGCACCAATTATGCAGATTGAACTGGCCGTTTGAAAAGGTAAAATGTACAGTTAAGATCGGATGGATCAGCAGTTCACGCTGCTGTCAGCTGCTGTCAGCTGCTGTCAGCTCAGGCAGTGGCGGTTCTAGACCAGTTGTACTGGTGGGGCCAAGCTGGGGCCAGAGGTTTTGTCAGAGGGGCACGTTCATCAGATGAACGTTGTTACCTGTATATAATTTTGGACTGAGAAACTGAACCAAGACTCCTAACAGTTATTTTCATTATCATTTTATTTGCTTATTAATATATTTTATTCAGTCAATACAAATACTGTGTAAAATGTTTTATATTTTTCTCATTTGATTTTTTAAACTGTTTTCTTTGGTTACAATGGTTAATCACTGCTTTAAAAAAATAAGAGTCAAGTAAGATTTCGAATCTGTCTTTTTCTCCGATTATTTCTCCGAAATTATGTTTGTATTCTGCATCTGTCTGTTAGCAAAATATCTTATGAACAACTGAACAGATTTTGATTAAACTTTCAAGAAATAATCACTGAATGGCTCTCTACGACTGGTTGACTTTTAAAGTACATCCAATTCAATCAATGGTGTTGGTCTGTTAGCAAAATATCTCATGACCCTCTGGACAGATTTTGAAAAATCTTTCAAGAAATAATAAACGGATGTTTCTTTACTGCTGATTAACTTTTGGATATATTTGAATTGAAGATGGCTGCAGCAGGCAATTGAAATAAGCCAAACTCAAAAATGGTTATAATTCAGTTAATTTTTACGGGAGAGCTTTGAGCACGTTCCGAGGGAGGCGGGGGACATTGAGTCCGAGTGGGCCATGTTCCGCGCCTCTATTGTCGAGGCAGCTTATCAGAGTTGTGGCCGCAAGGTTGTTGGTGCCTGTCGTGGTGGCAACCCTCGAACCCGGTGGTGGACACCGGCAGTGAGGGATGCTGTCAGGCTGAAGAAGGAGTCCTATTGGGCCTTTTTGGCCTGTGGGACCCCGGAAGCAGCAGATAGGTACCGACAGTCCAAGCGGCATGCGGCTCGGGTGGTTGCTGAGGCAAAAACTCGGGCGTGGGAGGAGTTCGGAGAGGCCATGGAGAATGACTTCCGTACGGCTTCGAGGCGATTCTGGTCCACCATCCGGCGTCTCAGGGGGGGAAAGCGGTACGCGACCAACACCATTTATGGTGGGGATGGCGTGCTGTTGACCTCAACTCGGGATGTTGTGAGTCGGTGGGCGGAATACTTCGAAGACCTCCTCAATCCTACTGGCACGTCTTCCACTGAGGAAGCGGAGCCTGGGGACTTTGGGTCGGGCTCTCCAATCTCTGGAGCTGAGGTCACCGAGGTGGTTAAAA
This sequence comes from Garcialebias charrua, assembly GCA_038048925.1. Classification (NCBI taxonomy): domain Eukaryota; kingdom Metazoa; phylum Chordata; class Actinopteri; order Cyprinodontiformes; family Rivulidae; genus Garcialebias; species Garcialebias charrua. The sequence goes on along the minus strand of JBBPBX010002001.1, from coordinate 53,868 downwards.
AGCTCCGCGGTGGCAGGGCTCCAGGGGTGGATGAGATTCGCCCTGAGTTCCTTAGGGCTCTGGATGTTGTGGGGTTGTGTTGGCTTACGCGACTCTGCAATATCGCGTGGACATCGGGGGCAGTTCCCTTGGATTGGCAGACTGGGTGCTGGTCATGGAACACTGGACCAGCTCTACACCCTCAGCAGGGTCCTGGAGGGCGCGTGGGAGTTTGCCCAACCAGTTTACATGTGCTTTGTGGACTTGGAAAAGGCATTCGACCGCGTCCCTCGGGGGGTTCTGTGGGGGGTACTCCGGGAGTATGGGGTACCAGGCCCATTGATATGGGCTGTTAGGTCCCTGTACGACCGGTGTCAGAGCTTGGTCCGCATTGCCGGCAGTAAGTCAGGCTCGTTTCCAGTGAGAGTTGGACTCCGCCAAGGTTGCCCTTTGTCACCGATTCTGTTCATAACTTTTATGGGCGACTGTGGTGTAGTGGTAATAGCAGTCGTCCCCCGATCGGAAGGTTGGAGGTTCGAATCCCTGTTACTCACACCATGTGTCGTTGTGTCCCTGGGCAAGACACTTAACCCCGAGTTGCTCCCGGTAGGACTGGAAGGCGCCTTGCATGGCAGTCGCCGCTACCGGTGTATGAATGTGTGTATGAATGGGTGGATGGTTGGTATTGTAAAGCGCTTTGGGGTCCCTCACAGGGGGCTGGAAAGCGCTATATAAATAAGCTCCATTTACCATTTACCATTTACCATTTATGGACAGAATTTCTAGGCACAGCCAAGGTGTTGAGAGGATACGTTTTGGTGGCCTTAGAATCGCTTCTCTGTTTTTTGCAGATGATGTGGTCCTATTGGCTTCATCAGATCGTGATCTACAGCTTTCGCTGGAGCGGTTTGCAGCCGAGTGTGATGCGGCCGGGATGAGGATCAGTTCCTCCAAATCCGAGGCCATGGTCTTGAGCCGGAAAAGGGTAGCATGCCCTCTCCGGGTCGGGGATGAGGTCCTGCCCCAAGTGGAGGAGTTTAAGTATCTCGGGGTCTTGTTCACGAATGAGGGAAAACTGGAGCGTGAGATCGATAGGCGGATAGGTGCAGCATCCGCAGTGAAGCGGGCTCTGTACCGGTCTGTCGTGGTGAAGAGAGAGCTGAGTCAAAAGGCAAAGCTCTCAATTTACCGATCGATCTACGTTCCCACCCTCATCTATGGTCATGAGCTTTGGGTTGTGACCGAAAGAACGAGATCTCGGATACAAGCGGCTGAAATGAGTTTTCTCCGCAGGGTGTCTGGACTCTCCCTTAGAGATAGGGTGAGAAGCTCAGTCATCCGGGAGGGACTCGGAGTAGAGCCGCTGCTTCTCCACATCGAGAGGAGCCAGTTGAGGTGGCTCGGGCATCTGGTTAGGATGCCTCCTGGACGCCTCCCTGGTGAGGTGTTCCGGGCATGTCCCACTGGGAGGAGACCCAGAGGAAGACCCAGGACACGCTGGAGGGACTATGTTTCTCGGCTGGCCTGGGAACGCCTTGGGATTCCCCCAGAGGAGCTGCTCCAATTGCTAGGGAGAGGGAAGTCTGGGCCTCCCTACTTAGGCTGCTACCCCCGTGACCCGACCCCGGATAAGTGGACGAAAATGGATGGATGGATGGAGTTAAGTGATTGTTTGTTTAAAGTTATTTAAAGTTATTTTATATATTCTTTTAAATAATGGGGTGATATAAGATTTTTTTCTTCTTTCTGCACTCTTTTCATTCAATGTTTTATTTTTTGATGAATGTTTTATTTTGTCTCTTTTAAATGAAAGAATAAATAAATTAAATAAAATATTAAATAGCTTTACATCTGCTAAGTTCTTGGCATAAACCAACATAGACATGTTCCTGTTTTTAGTGTTTTACATGCTTTATATTGTAGCTGTATTATGATATGATGCGAAGCCACGGAGCTCCCAGGTGGAAGCTGAAACAGCTGCCGTAATCAGAGCGCCCAATCCGGCATGAAAAAGAAAAACACACCGCTGAAGTCCCTGAGCTCGATGGAGTGTCCGGCGTAAAACTAACTTGACCACGGTTTAATGTGACGCAGATGTGTTTATATAGCTCTGCAAACATTGAACGTTGTTGTCTTGCGCTGGTTCGGCGAGTGAACGGCGGCTGCTGCTGCCGCTTGTAGCTTCTGCATTAGCTGCGTGTTTTAGCCAATCCATGTGTTGCTGTTGTCCGGCGGAGCAGCGCGGGCGAGCGAGCGATCGGCGGCTGCTGCTGCGGCCTGTATTAGCTTCTGCTAGCTGTGTGTTAGCCAGGCCATGAGCTGGCCATGAGCTGGTGTTCGTGCGGCGGTGCGGCGCAATGACTGAGCGATCTGCGATCGATCTGCAGCTGCTGCTCCAGGCTGAGACGTCCACAGAGCGATTCCAGCTAGTAATTTATCCATATGAGGCAATCCTGGAACAAACACAGTCCTCACAGCCGGCTGCCGGGACAACAGACCTACCTAACATGGCTGCCGCGGCATTTCCTGAAACGAACGGAAGTTGCGCAATTATGATTAAAAATTATCATTTTTATTAAAAATATTATTTATGAAGCCTTTAAAACAACCACAGCTGCAACAAAGTGCTGTACACATGAAATCAATAACATTTAAACACAAACAAAAAAGTTTTTTTTTTTTTTCATATTTTTATTAAATTATTAAATATGATACGTTCGTAGGTCCGGGTTGTCGTATGTCGAGGGTTACCTGTAATGAAAATATGTTTGAACCCAGTTGAATCAGTTTGTGTCCTCCTTAGATGTGACCCTTATTTTTTTGGGGTGGGCTGTAACAATAACTATGTGACACAACAATCAACATTATTATTGTGTAAAACATGTCACAATAACATAAAATACAATTGTTTTCTTGTTTTTTTTCAAAAGATCAAAAGGAATTTTTCCAGCAAAGCTGAAGTTCTGCACACCTTCCTAGGCAGAGTCTGTGTTGACAGTCAGTGCTGGGGGTTGGGGTTTAGGCAAATTAATGTTAATGAACAGCAATTGTTAACACCCCCAGGCAACACTTCTGGAATGGGGACATTCTTCTAAATCTTTGAGGCCTGTTTTCTCCCTAATCTTATTTGCAGATTGCCAACATTGAAATGGCTGTATCTTCTTCATTTTTTTTTTGAGTGCCATGTGTTTGGCATCATCGGATAGCTTAGAACCCACACTTTCAGATTCTGTAAATAACTCAAAATGACCCAGGGGAGACTTGTTCCTGGTTTTGCCACGGCCAGTCACAAATAATCCTGACCACAGACACAGGTGAGCATGTGGCAGACATTGCTCTCTGGACGTTTCTAAACATGGCCAGCTTACAGCAGAACCTAAAAGAGGTCTTGGGAACACCTCACCCTGGAGTCCATAACTGCAGCTAATTCCAAGTCAAGAACCAGAGTTCAAATATTTATTTGGCAGAGAGCAGACCACTGTAATTTGTAAAGCTGGTTATTAAACATTAAGATCCATCTAAGCCAGTTGAACTCACCGTGGCCATGGCTTCGGCGATGGACTCTACCATTCCTCCCACCATTCCCACCTCGCTGGCAGCTTCATTTAACGTCACCATGATGTCATCGACTGCCTCCTTCATGAGCTGAGCAGCCTCAGCTATGGCATCGTGGGTATGGGACGCCTGTGAGGCGAGACACGCACCAGTTAATAAATAATCTCACCGAGTCCGCTGGTTTAAACAACGTGCATAAAGCATGAAATAGAGCACAAACACGGTCTTGCCTTTGGGTTTCCTCCGCCCTCCTTGGCAGCGTAGAGCATCTGCAGAGCGGACTCAGCCAGAGTCTTGGTTTGATCAAGAAAAGTCATCTGCTGCTGGTGGTCTTTGAGCTTGGAGGCCACACCAACAGAGGCCTTGATCAGAGGCTCAAAGTAACCAGCCAGTTGTGTCACCTGAAAGAAAACCATTTTAGTCAGAGTTCTGTGAATCCTGAATTATAACACAATCGGAGCAAAGCAATAAAACAAAACACACAATTTTTTTATTTAAATTCAGTTTTTTTATTCTATATGCGAGATGGATTTTTCACTGTTTAGAGCAACTTTAAAAAACACCAAACGGCAGAAAAATGTCTAAGTGTTGTCTTGGTCTGTTTCAATAATGTCACAAAGGAATTACTATTATTAAAAATTAAAACAACCATCCATTCATACTGTTGTGGTATTATCCCGTGTGGTGTTTACACTACACCTTCTCAATAAATAACTTTTTTAAACGGTTTTAGTTTGTTACTGCACAGTCACATAATTAACTCCATGCCTCACATACCTTGTGTCCTAGTTGGGAAGCTTCCCCCCTGGCTGCAGTGGAAATTGGGTCAATTAGGTGACCAATTTCCTGCACGGTGGACGTCAGCTGCTCCTGTAGGGCCTGAGCAAAAAATAAATAAATAAAAACACGAGTCTTATTTTAAATTAAGGATGGTTATGCATTCAAACAGTTCAATAGGAAACTGCACAAAAAGCACAATATATTAGTCCCTCGCTACTTCGCAGTTCGTTTATCGAGGACTCGCTCTATCGCGGATTTTCAAAATAAGATTGGACATGACACAACTGGCTGATTGATGGATGAGCCACACAATTGGCATGGAATATTAATTTAAAATAATAATTAAATAATAATAATAATAATAATAATAATAATAATAATAATAATAATAATAATAATAATAATAAAATAATAATAAAAAAAAAATAATAATAATAATAATAAAATAATAATTTAAAATAAATTATTTTAAATTATTTAGCATCTGCTGCACATTTGTGCAGCCCAGATGTGCAGAAAAAGCTTCCTCCTGCAGCTTTGTGCAGCCCATACTGCAGGATAAACTTCCTGCTGCAGCTGATCAGCTGTTTGGGATGCAGAGCTGAGAAGTGGGTGTGGCCAAGAGCGCCTGCAGCTGGTAAAGAGCAGAGGAGGCAGGAAGCTGAAATCATGACATTCTGTATGCTTTTAGAGCGTTTAGAGCAGGGGTCTGCAAGCTCTGGAGTGGCTCTTTGGTCCCTCTGCAGCGGCTCTTTCAAGCTGTGATCAAAACTAACTTTAAACTGAATTTTATTTTTTCTCATAACAAAAATGGCTAGTTTTTCTGTCATTTCCATGCAAATATGTGAATACGGTACTAGAACAGACAGAAGGAGTAAAACATACTTTAACGTTATTTATTCAAAGTAGGATACTTAATTTTTCCACAATGAAAATAATTTACCTAGACTTGCATAGTTCATTGTTATTTTTTTTTAAGTTTTTTTTTGGGAAAGAACATATTATTTTTCCTTCTTTACAAAAATCTTGTCTTTTTTTAAATCTTAAAATCTAAAAATAACAACAAATAATTAGATATTTTCAGCTTTACAATGGCCAGAAAACTAACCAACAACCCTACTGGTCAGAAAATTGTCCTCCAACCAACTTAAAGAGGTCTGTGGGCCACCAGTTGAGAATCCCAGTTGTAACAGGTTTTGCAGCTCCGGACACGTTTAATTTAGTGAACTAGTAGACTCTTTCGATTGTAAAGGTTGCAGACCCCTGGTTTAGAGTTTAGAAACATTGTTTAGAATATTGCAAGAGTGTGGGAATGGTTTAAAACTAGAGCTGTCAAAAGATTAAATTTTTTAATCTGATTAATCACACTCTGGGGGCTGTGATTAATCAGATTAATAACTTTGTATGCTTGAAATGTAAATATGACGGTTTTCAATAAAATGTTAAAAAAAATGTTTTATTGTCTCAAACCAGTTTTCCATACTCTGCAAGGTTTAAAGAAGTAATTTTGTTTCAAACAATGTTAAATGTCTCATTTCGTGGTTTTTCACTTATCGCAGGGCTTCAGGGTACAGATCCCCTGCGATAAACGAGGGTCTACTGTAAACTAAAATAAACAAAATTTCACCCGCTACGAGCTGCACAAGAGTTTAAATGAGTTCTGTATTAATAACCTCAAGATTTATGTCAGAGATTAAAAAAAGTAAATAACAGAAAATTATTAGTTTCCTTTAAAAAAAAAAATCACCAAGAACTAATAACATTAAATTTATTTGACTTTAAAAGATGAAACACAGACAAGGATAGCTGCCGGTAAACAGAAATCAGCTTGCAAAAGAAAAGAAAGATAAGGTACACAACAGAAACGTCTGACGTCTCTCAAACGACGAAAGATATCAGAATATGTTGGGAAGACGTGGTGCTTACCTCCAGAGAGATGTCATCCCTGCTGGGTAAGTTCTGGCTAACGACTGCCAGAGAGGCCTGCTCAATGTCCCGGATACATTTGTTAATGTTGTCAATCGATGAGTCACACTCCCGCTGGCCAGGAGCCTTGTCCCTGAAAAATGAAACAAGAACAGGAAAAGAAATAAAAAGCAATGAAATCGCTTGAGATGAGCGATGACGGATAGCGAGAATGATACAGAAGACGAGAGCAGAGAGAGGTTCAGGTATTATAAACATCTTTTCTTTGGGATTTATCCCCTCAGTGCTGATTATGAAGGGTCTTGACACTGAGCAGGGACATCAAGCTGGGCAGCCAAATTAGCTTTGAAGCCTCAGAGCGGCCTGTGGTTCCAGCCTAATGGGCAAAGTGAATTTGTTACACATCAATTTTTAAGCAAAGTGGGACAGCGAAGCAAACTAACCCCGGAATTACACCACATGCGTTACGGCTCCGCCCCGCTCCGGTCCGACCTCCGCAGCAAATACGCACCCATTATAATCAATGACAGAATTTACACTGGCTCCGCACGGCGGCGGCGAGCTGCGGAGAGCGGACGGCAGTCCGTCAAAATTAGAAAATTTTCTATTTCTGCCGGATGACGGAGCTGTGCCGGAGTCAACTTTTGAAGATTACGTCGCACCAACAGGAAAAGGAACGAGCACAACTTCCGTATTTACAAAATAAAATCACCACGGGCGGACTAATCCTAGCTCTATACGGATTTATTTGTACAAAAATGCTGTCAAACTATCAATTATGACTATTCTATGACTAAACTATTATATTTATGACTATGACTACACCTAATAACGCAATACAAAAATAAATAAATAAAAAAGTATTTTATTCTGAAATGTAAACATCACTTCCTGTTGCTCAAACCATGTAGCTCATTTACGAGAGAAGATCAAGGCAGCAGTCTCTCTACAGTTGTTCTCCTTCTTCCACCGAATGAATTGTTTTGTTCTGACTTACTTATTTATCACTTGATTTATCGCGCGATCTCGCACGTGTCTTGGAGCGGCGCATCCAGGCGGACCTGAGCGGAGCGGAGGCAGTGGAAATTGGACTCGCTCAGCTGCGACCTGCGGACCGGAGCGGGGCGGAGCCGCGTGCAGTGTAAAGCCGGGGTAAAGCATGACCCCGTCATTCTGTTTAATGGGACGTTATGAAACTGACTTTTGCAGGAAGGAGTCCACTGCCAGTTTTTAGTCTTTGGCACCAAAGTGGATCACTGAATCCTAATAAAAGCCTGGGCCTCTGTCCCAGCACTGAATTCGTAGTCTGTGATAAGAGCATGCGCTGAAAGAAGAGCTACACTGGCTGTGTGTGAACGCTAATGTGCAGATGTGCCGAGACAAGAGGGAACCTTAACATTCAGTGCATTTGATGCTGGGGATCAAACCCCTCGTGGACATCTCTGCTGTTTTGAACAAGGTCAGGGCAAAACTGTGTGAAACAGGAGATTAAATGTGCAAATTGAAGAGGTTTAAAAATTACAATTTCCTCACAGGATGCAGCCAACATTTGTGTGAGAAACAAAGCCAACTCCCCAAATTCATAGTTTTGTCTGCACTTGTTCACCTTCATCATTTACAACTTGCACACATAGAAATGAGCAAAGCAGAGTAAAAGTGAGTGCTTAATACAGGTAGTCCTCGACTTACGACGCCCCCGACTTACGACGTTTCGGACTTACGAATGTGCATCTCATAAAAAAAAATAAAAAAAAATGCATATATATTTATTTTATTTTTTATAATGAATAAATAAATGTACAGTACTGTACAGTTACCAAGCACTTAGCCTATCCTAACATAGTTGAGGAGCGAGTTGAATTGTCTCCCTCCTCCCTAGCAGGCTCCATTCACATAAAGGGAGCTAGCTCCCTTTATGTGAAAGGGAGACATTTCAACTCATTCCTTCATCTTTAAAAACTGTTAGGATAGGCTAAGTGCTTGGTAACTGTACACTACTGTACATCTATTTATTTATAAAAAAAAAAATATATATATATATATATATATATAAATATATATATATATATATATTTTTTTTTGTGATCCTACTTAGGAATTTTCGACTTACGAACGGCCCATAGGTACGGAACTCGCTCGTAAGTCGGGGACTACCTGTATTGTTAATTAAATCTGAGATGTGCCTCCCACACTAACCTGATGGCTGTGATGAGACTCTTGATTGAGTCGGAGACCGTGCGAGAGTGACCAGCCAGAACGGACCACGTTGGCGGGTCCTTGGGGTTGATGACCAACGAGCGAGCAGTTCGGAGCAGATGGATAGAGCTGTCAAGCATAGAACGTGCTGACTGGAGGATGGGTTCCTGTGCTGCAGAGCCCTAAAAAAAATCAACAGCAGGTAGCTTGTGGGCATATATTTATTACATTTTCTTGTTTTTGTAGGTGAATAAATACATTTCTGAGGTATAATAATTCAATTTAATTCAATTAAAAAATACTTTATTAATTCCAAAGTGAAATTAAGTGTTGTCGTAGCTCATCATCCTGTTTTCATTCAAGAGTTGTTATAGATGCTGATAGCTGTGGGCAAGAAGGAGCTCCTGCAGCGAAGCTGAAGAATCTGGCCACAGATAACATCTGTCCACCCAGATCTAGCTTGCTGTCCGGTCCGGCGGACCTCTCGGTCCTCCCGCTGTTACGTCAGGTACTTGAGCACCGCTGCCAGGTTGACGGGAATTCATCCACGTCATCTCCTTTTCAACTCATTTGAGATGTGGAGCTGTAGTTGAGGTATTTGAGCATTTGATGTTAATCAGCTGCTCCTGGTTGTTAAAAAAACACCTTGTTGCCATGGTTACGGATCATAACAAGTGCCCAAAAGTAAAAAGTTTTCAGTAAAAATCTTTCCAGCTGTCCAGCATCCAATACCAGATACATAATCAGCCGAAAAAGCAATTTACATCCAGAAAAAAGAAGAATTAAAGTTTTCAAAAGCAGTAAATCAGAATGTATGCAACAAAGCTACTCCAACATGCAGCCACCTCCATGAGCGCAATTCTAGAACCATAATATCATACGTTAAAGCCACACCTCATTGCTGATTTGAGCTGGGATGCTGGCAAATTCAGGGTTCGAAGCAAATGTAGTGAGGTTTTCCACCGCCTCGATCAGTGGACCTGTGGCAACTCGACATCTGTTTTGGTTCTCCTCTGAGAAATCTCCATCTAAAGCCTGGAGAGCCACAAAGAAAGAACGTTGCAATCAATTAAATGATTAAATCTGTGTTGCTGTGGTACTTCAACCTTAGTCAAGAATAAAATAAACTGCTAAGAAACATTTGATGTAAAAGTTTTTGAGGAGCTAATGTGAATTACAAATAGAGCATTTACAAAAAAATAAAAATAAAATAAAGCTTGTGCTGTTTAAACTTAAAACTCTTGTCAGACTGAAATCCTACCTTGATGGTTTTGACCAGGTTAGCTGTGGTATTAGCAACCTCCTTGGCCGACTGAACAAAGTGCCTTTTAGCAACGGGGTTAGTTGTTTTGGAGGAGGCGAGACGGCAGGCATTGCACAACGCCGAGGTGTGCTTAGCAACAATTGTGGCTGCTGAGAGCACCTGTCATGTTATAAACAATAAAACAAAGAATGAGAACGAGATATTTGACCTAAATAGTTTGGTAATGCAACAATCATGCGCTTAATAGAAAGGGTCAGGACATGATAACATATTGCATCTTCTACCTGCTCCTTTTCAAACAGAAAACATAAAATTTGCATGTCACTTGGGCATAATTATTTGTATTAACTTTTATTTTTTTAGATTGTGTTATCCTATTTTCTTTCTTTTTCTTTCATGATTGTCTTTTCTGTCTGTTCGGGGGGAAAAAAAAACCTTTGTAGAAATCCTGATTTTACAGAAATGACAGAAATGAGAGTCTTAAAAGTGCAGTTTTGGCATTTGCATCTGCTTCAGCAGAGTTTTGACAAAACTTGAGCAAAAGTATTATGGAAACGCAGCACGGTAAAAGTCAAACCTGGGATTCATTGCTAACAGAATTTGTGAAACTGTGCTGTGTGTTTTTGGAAGTATTTCTAGTTTGATATTACCATATTTTTCAGACTATAAAGCACAATTAAAATCCTTCAATTTTCTCAAAGATCAACAGTGAGCCAATACGGTGTGTCTTATGTATTAACTCTGGTTGTGCTTACTGACCTCAAACCAATTTTATGTGGTACACGGCTCTCAAAAATCTGTCAAAATGTTTTAGTTTTGCTTAATGTGCCTTATACCGTATTTTTCGGACTATAGGTCGCACCCGAGTATAGGTCGCATTGTCCAATTATTGACAAAGAATTGAAAAAAATCCATATATAGGTCGCACCTGAGTATAGGTCGCACCTACGTCAAAATGTGGACCGTGTTTAGCTCTGCTGCAAATGTCTCTTCCACAGGAGTGCACAGCAAAGCTTTTAAGGAGATTAACACTTAAAAACAATTAATTGTTTGATAAAAATTATAGCAAATATGTGTCTGAGCTGAACTTTTCTTTAATAAATGAATAATTTTAGCAGGATAAACACTTAAAAAAAAAATTTGTTAGCTGATATTATTGTAAGAGTGTGTCTCAGTTTAATTTTTGTTAATAAATGATTACAAATCAGCTTATTTTATAAAAAGCCATATACTGTATACAGTATAGGTCGCACCCAACTATAGGTCGCAGGCCATGAAAAAATGATAAAAAGCCGCGACCTATACAGTAGTCCGGAAAATACGGTAGTCCGAAGAATACATTAACTGTGACGTGGTGTAAGCAACTGATTGTGGTATAGAAACTGAGTTTATAGAGGCATATACAGTAAATGATCCAAAAGTTGCTCGTTTCCCATAAATCTGTCAGGAAAATTACAGCTGACAGTGATGTTAATCTAAATGTCAGACTTTTCGATGAACAGTGAGGGACTCTGCATGCACATCAGTTAAATGTTTGGACAATTAAACTACAACTTTGCCCATTTCAGTTATCTGTTTGTATGACGCAGTACCGGTAATTTATAATTTTTCTTTTACCTTTATTTTACCAAGTGAAATGTTTGCAAACTAGTTCTCATTTACAAACATGACCTGGTAATAATAATCAGAAGTCGTTTCTGCATTTCTGAAGGACAAAAGAATCTGTAATGCAGCTATGATGTTGTAAATCTTTTATTTTCAATATGGGGCTATAATATAAGGCTATTTGGGTGATGTGGTGTAAACACAGAGAGTTTGGTGAGTGAATGCACCTGAGAGGGGCTGCTTTGTGGGTCCACAAGGTTCTGACAAGCCATCTGGATGGCCTGGTTGGCTTTGGCAAACTGGATGGGATCCACCAGCCCCTGGTGTCCCGCCTGACTGCTGGGATCAGACACACCCACCAAGTAGGAAGCCTGAGGAAACATCACACTGGTCAGCAGCTTGAATGGCCATCACCACAGCAGCGCGTGCACGGCGAGCGTTTCCTCCACCTGTCCTGCAGCTTCAGTGAGGCCACACAGAGCTTTGGAGGCTGCGCCCACACAGTCCCCAAACAACGACACGTCTCCGGTCTTACAGTTCTGAGAAATACCAGCCATGGACTCTCCGAGGACCTGGACAAAAAGGCAGAAAGATGATCAGGTGATTAGGAGGGCTCAGTTCTCTGATCATGCAGATGTTTGATCTGAAGGCCCACCTTCGAGTTCTCCATCACACTCTCGATGCAGTCGAAGTAAGAGAGGTCACTGACCGGTTCGCTGGGGTTATCCAGCATTTTCCTGACAGCCTGCGACAAAAACAAGCAAAGACTTTTACAGAAAATTTCATGAATGTTTTATTTTAGGGCAATTCTTTCTGGTTAATACTAAATCAGAAAATGAGCAGTTTGTGAACTACAACAACATGGCAAATGATCCAAGAACTAAAAGAACTGACAGGAAGTTGTTCCCATCTGATGACGTGGTGAAAGCTTTGTTTACCTCCAGCTCTCTCAAGGCGTTGTCGCACTCGTTCTGGCCGGGCGCCTGCTGTGTACACAGCGTGATCAGCTGGTTGATGCTGTCCGTCACGGCCCTGAAACACACAGGAGCATCTTTAAAGAATAGAATTCAAAGTACTTTTTAATAAGATGACGTTCATGTGTGTAAGAGCATGCACTCAAGACTGCACTGCACAAAACTACATCTTCAACGGTGCAATTTATCAGTGTTGGAAATTGTTTTATTTCTATACGTCTGTTGAAAGTACCATAGAATATATATATTTTTATTTTTTTAATTTTACATAAAGTTCTGTCAGAATACACTTTAAAGTTGCAGTATGTAGCTTTTTTTATAAACATATTTCTTCTCTCTGTCACTATTTTTTGACAGAGTGATGGTAAACAGGTAATCTTTGAGAAATACTATATTCCTCTGGCGTCTCCCGGTGGTTAAAATAGCATTTATAAAAACCAGAGCGGGCCGTTTTTGACCAGCCAATAAAAACAGAGTTATTTTCATGAACGAGCTTCCCCCGCCCTCCCCCCGCCTCTCCCAGCGGCTGCGCGCAGCAGCCGGGCAGTGGGCACGCTCCCGTCTCAAACAGTAGCTGTTTCAAGATGGCGGAGGTGGCGAGAACTTCGAGTGCTCAGGATTGCCAAGCGATGCAGAGTTAGCAACTTTCCTGCTTGAAAAGTAAGTGTCTTTGCTTCAATCATGTGATAGCGCAAATGCCATGTTATTATCTACAACAGGCTAAAACCGTTTTCCGGCCTACAGCTGACGTGATGCTAATGGCAGCAGCTAACTCATTCAACCTCAGTATTGTTTCGATACGTACATTTAGTTATCCTAACTTATTGTATTGTGGATCAGCAAGCAGATATGATGAAAGTACTGTAACTGCGCTGTCTGTGTAAGAGAGGCTTGATCACAACAACTAGCAATTAGCATATTGTCTGCTGATCATTTGGTGGTCATAATCGAAAAGTCTGTTAGTTGTACTACACAATATATGTTGTTGATGCATACATCTCAAACAAATAGACTACGGGAGCAGATGCCTAACAGCATTTGCATAACATGAACGTCCCACCTGATCACGCATGAATTGATGGAAATCTTGGCAGCAGGAACTTCAACAGGTGCAAAAGTTTAGACTAATTTCATTCCAGCGTGATTCTCCATTCCATTACAGAATATTTTTTAAAACTTAAAATTCTCAAGCTGTGTATGTGCATGTTCGTACCTTGCAGCAGCAGCTAGCAGGTTTTTGGCGTTCGCTGCTGCTGGGTCCACAGACAGACTTTTAGCAGCCAGCAGTAGTTTGCTGGAAGCCATGGAGATGTTCTTCAGGTTACCGATCACCTGCACCTGGTCGTCCTTTTTCTGAAACCATCATGGCATCAAAGATCAAACTGTAAATGTGTGTTTCAAACAAAGTGCGACAATACAGTAGAAGTGGTTTGAAATGAAAACCAACCTGCGTGTGCCCAGCCATCTCTACGCCAGCATCCAGGAACTCATCAAAGTCGTGGCTGAACTTCCCAGAGGCATCGGCCAACTGGTTGCTGGAGCCTCTCGAGGCGTGGACCACCTCCCCTGCTGACTGGTTCAGGCCAGCTGCTGTTTGGGTCAGCTCATTCTGGGCTTCCTGAAATGTTTTGGAGGCTGTGGGGATCTGAAGAGTGCATGAAAAATGAACAATTTGTGGTGAAAGACAAAACAGGCAATAGGCACAAGGATAGAGCCCTTTACTATTGTTCTATTATTATTTGAATATTAACAATACTACTTTCTTATGCTCGGGTAGAGACTTGAATCAGACGTTTGAATTACCGTAATGAAGATGGAGTTTGACAAAATTCAAACTTGGTTTAAGTTAAACAAGTTATCACTGAACGTGGAAAAAACTAATTACAGTAGTCCCCGACTTACGAGCGAGTTCCGTCCCTAGGGGGCGCTCGTATGTCAGAAATTCGTAAGTAGGGTCACATAGTAAAAAAAAATAATTTTTTTTTTTTTTCCTTTATTTTTTTTAATTTTTTTTATAAATGAATACATGTACAGTACTGGACAGTCACCAAGCACTTAGCCTATCCTAACACAGTTTTTAAAGATGAAGGAATAAGTTGAATTGTCTCCCTTTCACATAAAGGGAGCAAGCTCCCTATGGAGCCTGCAGGGAGGAGGGAGACAATTCAACTGACTCCTTCATCTTTAAAAACTGTGTTAGGATAGGCTAAGTGCTTGGTGACTGTACAGTACTGTACATTTATCTATTTATTAAAAATATACAGTATATACAGTATTTTTATTTTTTATTGTTTTTTATTTATAAATAGATAAATGTACAGTACTGTACAGTCACCAAGCACTTAGCCTATCCTAACACAGTTAAGGAGTCAGTTGGATTGTCTCCCTCCTCCGCCCTATGAACCCCCGCGGACATTAAGGTCCTCTGGTACTGGACTACTAACAGTTCCAAAAGTCAGAACTCACACTTATGGTGAGGCTTCTTTCCAGTTCTATGGGCCCCGTCTGTGGAATAGTCTGCCGGAGAACCTGAGGGCTGCAGAGAATGTTGTTGTTTTTAAGAGCAGGCTCAAGACCCATCTTTTTAACTGCATTTCCTGAACTGGTTCATCTCTATCCAATACTACTGTATTTAATTTTATTTATTTATTTTGTGTGTGTCGTTTGCTTTAATTTTGTGAGTTTATTGTTTTATAATTCTGTACAGCACTTTGAGCTGCTTTTAGTATGAAGGGTGCTTTATAAATAAAATTGATTGATTGATTGATTGATAAGTCTATGTGGAGACGCGTCGAGGCGCGGCGAATCGTGAAGCGGCGCGTTTTGAGTGTTTCAAGCGGCGCGGCAGCGCGCGGCAGTTCTTTTCCGCGCACGCGACGCGTCCGAAGCAGCCGACGCGTCAAGCAGCGTAGAGCAGCCAAAAGTTCAAATATTTGAACTTTGGCTGCTCGACGTGTCGCAGCAACCAATCGGGAGCGACTCTGCTATGTGATGACGCAACGACGACAGGACTTTTTTTGGACTTTTTAAACTTACCCCAACGAGCCTCCATGAAGAAACCAGCCTCCGGTAAGAAACTTGGCATTTTTACAGTTGCCGCTGTCCGCTCGAGCTTACGATCACCCCAAACATAAAAAAAAGTTTTAATCTCAACAAAGACTTTTGGAGCTGCAGTTCGGCTCGTAGAAAACCCACTCAAGTAGTAACGAGGCTCACGAACAGCTGATTTCATCTGCTCAAAACAAAACAAACCGACCGGAAAAGGAGCCAGACGCTCCTCCCACTGCGCATCATCAGACGCGTCTTCAGTGTGAACAGATTCTGGTGACAAGCGGCCAAAAGGGTGTGGCAAGAGCGTTTTTGAAGCTACAGACGCGTTTGGTGGGTACCCGGCATATGACACACACAAAAAGAAACTCCCCGCACAGTTTTATGAGACAAATCAGATAATCATCCTGACAGATGAAGGATAATCTGGCCTCCAGGCATGGGGAGTTTTATTGTTTCTCAGTTCCTGACAGAGGCCAGAGGACTGAAGCATTATTCAGCCACTCCTATCTGCAAACAAGGACAGAGGCAGCTCTGACTAAGACTCATCTGGGAGCGGGATGACCAAGAAGTTTCTGCAAGGTGAAGGCCTTGAAGGCTTTTTGTTTGTTTCCAGTAACACAGAATCAATTCATTTTTTAAAACTTTTATTGTAAGAGTTGGTCAGATGTATGAATCCTGCGGAAGAATAGATAATTTACTTATTTCACATTTTAATATTTATTTCTAACATTAAATAATTTCACACATGTATGCACCTGACCAGTTTAGAACTTAATTTCTGGTATTTTTATATTCTTTGTTACTTTTTTATATCTTGTGTGATTCCTTGTGTATGTTCCTTTGTACTGAAACTCTAGCACAACAATTTCCTGCGGGATCAATAAAGGTCTAATCTTACCTGCAGGGTTGATGAGACAAACAGTTTTTTTATGTGTCACAACGGAGGTGTTGACCCAGATAGAATGGACAGAGGAAAACAGAACTCAAAACTCTTATAAAGGATATATGCATTTACAGTGATTAAATAAACAGTGTGTAGGTGGGACACCCTGGGAACCCTGGAGGAGAAGGTGAGTGGTCAGTGGCTGTGAGGAACAGTTAGATATTGCAGTTGGGAGGTTTCTTACAGGACGTCGGTAGGAGGGAGGTGTAGAGAGGAAGGTGGTGGGTTCCAGATCCAGGAGGTCCAGCTGAGAGGAGTTCAGGTGGAAAGTGGAGGCAAGTGTGGAGGAGCAGCTGAGGAAGATCCACAAGGAGGACTCGTTACTCACAGGCAGGTACAAGAATGATGTCATGAGCGCCGCAGCATGGCCGCACTGGTGGGAGCTCCGCTTTGACTCGATCTTATTTTGTTCCTGTTTTAACTTTTTTATGCACCTACACCACACACCCACGCTACAGGACCGCAACACACTTGTGGAGCTTTGTGCGTCGCTGCCTTGCCATCCTGCCATCGTGGTTCAGTTCCCAGCCCTCCTCCAGCCTCGGGCTCAGGCTCTATCATGGCAGCTGTCTCCATGATCTAAAAAAGTTAAGTCTGGTCCTCTGGATCATGTCTCCATGATCCTCCACCTGCCTGCACAGACTGAACTCTACGGACCTGTTCAGCTCCGCGGGAAAAACCTTGGATGTTCTCTGTCTGTTGGACCGGGTTCTGGAGGGCAGTCTGGAAGGGCAGCTGCTGTGGTCGTTATAACCATCAAGCTGTTAGCAAGGTCTGCTAACGCTGCTAACAACATCCTCCATCTGCCTGCAAGGACCGAACTCTGCGGACCCGTTTGTTCTGCAGGGAAACATTGGATGTTCTCTGTCGATGTTCTCTGTCTGCTGGACCTGGTTCTGGACTGTGGTCTGTGAGGACAGCTGCTGCGGTCCTCATTACCATCAAGCTGCTGACCAGACCTGCTAACAAGACCTGCTAAGCTGCTAACAAGACCACACTGCTAACAGAACAGAACCGTGATGTTGAAAGGACCTCACTGCTAACTGAACCACACTGTAGATGTATTTCTTTTTCAACTTTGGCACCTTGTTTTTAGCATTTTAATATAATTTTTAGTATGTTTTTAGTATTTTAGTAGTATTTATTGTATGTTTTTAGTACCTTTTTGCCTGCTTTAGTTGTTTTTTTTTTTTTGAGAGTTGAAACAGTTCTTCTCGTATCAACATTCCATTGCACTGTTGACCTTGTGTTGATTTTTGTATATGACAAATAAACCAAACCTGAACCTGAGTCGAGGATTCAAGGACAGTCAGTTTGGTCAAGGGCAGGAGGCGCAGGAACCAGAACCAGTTTCTGTGAGAGCGCGAGGGGAACACAAAAGTAAGATTACTTAGGTCAAGAGAATTATACAGAGGCCAAAAGCACAAGTACCAGAAGGTAAGTAATGCTCCAGCAAGGAAGGAAGCACTTCTACAGCCTCGTCTAGTCTTGGTGGAAATTAGACTGTCAACTGTAGCTTGTTGGCATCGTCTCTGGAACCAGGAACCTGCAGAAAGAACTGGAAACAGTACACTTTGGGAATAGGAAAAAAAAGTGAAACTAAAGATAGAAATAGTTTGTAACATATTGTGCTTTTCCACTAAAACTAAACTTAGAGCCTTCTGAGTTGTATCTCACATTGTTGTTAATAACAGGGAAAAAAAAGCCAGAGAACCTTTAAAGTGATAGTCCATCCATCCATCCATTTTCTTCCGCTTATCCGGGGTCGGGTCGCGGGGGTAGCAGCCTAAGTAGGGAGGCCCAGACTTCCCTCTCCCCAGCCACTTGGAGCAGCTCCTCTGGGGGAATCCCAAGGCGTTCCCAGGCCAGCCGAGAAACATAGTCCCTCCAGCGTATCCTGGGTCTTCCTCTGGGTCTCCTCCCGGTGGGACATGCCCGGAACACCTCACCAGGGAGGCGTCCAGGAGGCATCCTAACCAGATGCCCGAGCCACCTCAACTGGCTCCTCTCGATGTGGAGAAGCAGCGGCTCTACTCCGAGTCCCTCCCGGATGACTGAGCTTCTCACCCTATCTCTAAGGGAGAGTCCAGCCACCCTGCGGAGAAAACTCATTTCAGCCGCTTGTATCCGAGATCTTGTTCTTTCGGTCATAACCCAAAGCTCATGACCATAGATGAGGGTGGGAACGTAGATCGATCGGTAAATTGAGAGCTTTGCCTTTTGACTCAGCTCTCTCTTCACCACGACAGACCGGTACAGCGCCCGCTTCACTGCGGACGCTGCACCTATCCGCCTATCGATCTCACGCTCCAGTTTTCCCTCATTCGTGAACAAGATCCCGAGATACTTAAACTCCTCCACTTGGGGCAGGACCTCCTCCCCGACCCGGAGAGGGCATGCTACCCTTTTCCGGCTCAAGACCATGGCCTCGGATTTGGAGGAACTGATCCTCATCCCGGCCGCATCACATTCAGCTGCAAACCGCTCCAGCGAAAGCTGTAGATCACGAGCTGATGAAGCCAATAGGACCACATCATCTGCAAAAAACAGAGAAGCGATTCTAAGGCCACCAAAACGGATCCTCTCAACACCTTGGCTGCGCCTAGAAATTCTGTCCATAAAAGTTATAAACAGAATCGGTGACAAAGGGCAACCTTGGCGGAGTCCAACTCTCACCGGAAACGAGCCTGACTTACTGCCGGCAATGCGGACCAAGCTCTGACACCGGTCGTACAGGGACCTAACAGCCCATATCAATGGGCCTGGTACCCCATACTCCCGGAGTACCCCCCACAGAACCCCCCGAGGGACGCGGTCGAATGCCTTTTCCAAGTCCACAAAGCACATGTAAACTGGTTGGGCAAACTCCCACGCACCCTCCAGGACCCTGCTGAGGGTGTAGAGCTGGTCCAGTGTTCCACGACCAGCACGAAAACCACACTGCTCCTCCTGAATCCGAGGTTCGACTATCCGACGGACCCTCCTCTCCAGAACCCCTGAATAGACCTTACCAGGGAGGCTTAAGAGTGTGATCCCCCTATAGTTGGAACACACCCTACGGTCCCCCTTTTTGAATAGGGGAACCACCACCCCAGTCTGCCAATCCAAGGGTACTGGTAAAAAAAGCCAGAGAACCTTTAAAGTGATAGTTCAGATTTTTTTAAAGTGGAGTTCACTGGAACGGGTAGTAACATTTATTATCTGACTTCATTGTTGTAGTAAATTAATTAAAAACTCATTGATAATGAATTTTCTGAGACGTCTTCATTAGGTGTAACAGAACTGTTCTGTATATCTGTTCACAATTTGATTTTAGGTCATGCTGCGCTCTGTGCTATCTCTGTGAAAAGACCGGTAGCATTCTCCTGACTTATTGATGAGCTTTGTTCAAATAAGCATTCTCTGACAATCTATGGTCAAAAAGATTCAGCTGCTTGGATCGGATATTCTGTTTCAACATTTCTTTTGCAATAAAATGTTCAAACTAAGCAAGTTGGGTCTGTCAAGGGAATGTGTGTTATTTGCACTCATCATGCTCCATAGTTTTCGCTGCTCGTTTACTGCTATTTGTGAGATGTATTAAATTGCTCCATGTAATAACCAGTCTTCATGTGACTGGTCAGTAAACGGACACCAAGAGAGAGTTTTTATTATCCTCATGGTCTGACTGGCATGATTACAGTGATGGTGTTTCTTTGAGAGTCCTTGACCTTCCAGATTCCCTCTCTGCTTCTGACTGCAGCTGGGTTCTGACAACAGCTGGAGTGAGGGGCTTGGGGCCTCACGGCTGGACGCTCTATAAAACTGTTTTTTTTTTTCTGTTCAGGAAGGAGAAAGGGTCAGAGCCTCAGACAGGTGAAGGCATTGATAAGTGTGAACTTCTACATGTGTTGATTTTCTGTTTTCCAAAACTTTGTAAGTAAATCTGATGAAGCGTACACCTGGTTGTTTGGGGAATTACTTTTTTCCACAACAAGGTCATCCTGTCTCTCTTTTTGCCATGACACAGTGTAGCTTTGGAAGCAACATCCATTTGGACAAACAGTTCTCTACTGTATTTGGACTCAACTCGCAAACTTATGGATAGTCAAGAGCCAGGTCCAAACCTGTGGAGCATTTCCTACCAGTTCACCAATGAAGCTATGTCATAAATCTTTAAATCACCATCAGTTTTATATTACCGGTACATGTTATTCTTACGTTATTTTCAGTGCTAATACCAGCAGCTAGTTGGTAGTTGTAGCCATTCCGGTGCAGCCTAGGGCATTTACAGCATTATATTCCTACTGGAAAACCTGTGTAATTTGAAACTGATGGAGATGTAAAGGTTAATAACGTAGCTTGTAAAGAGCTATGAGTTTTTGGAGTTGGCATAAAGACGGGAACGATCTAGTCTTGGCTCCGCTTGAAGTATTAGCCTTTAAGTCCAGTCAGAAAAAAATCAGTTCCTCCAAACTAAAGTTGTTCAAAGAGCTATCTACAACAAGCTATTAATTGTTCTTAACCTTATGTAAAGAGATTTTAATTCTCTTTACACTAAAGCAGCACCAGAACTCTCATGGCTTCCAGCCTCAGCTGCAGCTGTTGTCTCAAAACACTGCTGCAGAAACAAGAATGACTCAAATTAGGCCAAGTCTACATCTTGTCTTGAGCTGATGAAAGCCAATACTGAAGATGCAATCAGCAGTTAGAAGCTAAACGGAGTTAATTAAAAGTACAAAGCGATAAGCTGAATGTCAGCTGAAGATTACAAGAAGAAGACAGCTGAACACATCATGGATAAAAGCATGGAAATGCTGATTAAAAAGCGTGTTATTAAAACATTTTAAGTGGGTGTAAATACAGCTGAAGGTGTGAAAAGGACATCCGTGAAGAATGATCACTGAAGAATAAAAAAGCTGAAGAATGATCTTGTTGTGCCTCTTCATGGTGGGGGAGGAGTTGCAAAAAAAAAAAGATTTATGTTTTTTTTTTAAAAAAGCATTCACTTATTTAAAGTTGAACTTTATTCTGCACAAATCAAAAAGTTTTACTTTAACGTAAAATTTCCCCTCACAGATATGAAGGGTGGTTGATGATAGTGCATGTGTGCCCTGAGATGACTTCTGTTGTGACTTATCGCTATATCAATAAATTGAATTGAATTGTCTGTTAGCAAAATATCTCATGAACAGTTGAACAGACTTTAGTAAAACTGTCAGAGAGCAATCAGTGTTAACCCATTCAAGCTAATTAGCTGAAACAAACCCCAAAATGGCAACAACGCAATCAGTTTTTTTAGTTGTAAGCTAAAATTTGGTGTGGTGGTAGCTGAAAGTCATCCGCAACACATACTCTGAATGCTAAAAGTTCAGGTAAAATCTTTGCTCAAAACTTTGGTGTGCAAGTTGGCAGGTAACATGCAAGGAATTATTTTTCTTTTCTTTCTTTTATTCCATTACAGGTGCAAAAACTCTTACTTCACAAGCAATAAAGACTGAAAAGAGTAAAATTTAAGATTTCATCCTCATTTTATATATGCTTTGTTTGCAATTAATAGTTTTTCTTCTGCCAAATGCTCAATGTGTTATTTTTTTATGAACTTATTTATTTAATTTGCATTTAACCTTTTTATACTTTTTGCTAGCATTGAATTTATCATCTTTCAGCTTAAAAAAACGTTTTTATATCCATTCATCTATTATGCCTGCTTAGTCCTTTCTAGGTCACAGGAGTCACTGGTGCCCATATCCAGCAGTCACTGAGTGAGAGGGGTGGAACACCCTGGACAGGTCTCCAGTCCATCTCAGGGACACACCTAGAGATAATTTAGAGTTACCAATCAGTACATGCATGTTTTTGTTCTGTGGGAAACATACCTGGAGAAAACCCACGCATGCATGGAGAGAACATGCAAACTCCACTCAGAAAGGTCTCGGGCTGGGATTTGAACTGGTGACCTTCTCGCTGAGAGGCAGCAGCTCTTCCAACTGAGCCACTGTGCCGCCCCAATGTTTTATTTGTCAGATTGGGTCAAAGTAACTTAAAGCTTACATGGGACATGAGGTTATATTAACAAATGAACATGATTATGAAGTTCTCTTTATTGGTCATTGCACAAAGTAGCTGCATCTGAAATACTGTACAAATCGATCACAAACACAATAGGAACAATACAGAACAAAAGTTATAAAGTGGCCGCTAACAGAAAAGTCAAAAACCTAAAATCACTGAATAAAATCAGTTTTATGACGTGGAGTTCATTTACGAGAACAAGAAGTAAAAGTATTCAAAGTGCTGTTTTAATTTTATTAAATTTGACTCGTCAAGTGAAGATTGCGCGTTAAATTCATGTGTGCTCTACAGCCTTGGATGAAACTGATGATTTGTGTTTTGGAGCTGCAGACATCCGTGGGGCTCCAACCAACAAGGACAGCGAGGACACAACGTGTTGTTAAAGCAGATGTGAAGAACACTGAAGTCATCCATCCGCCGTCTGTCGCTTCATACCACAAGCTTCTTCACTACGTCTGACTCCTTCACCTCAACACTGTTTCTATTCTCCACCTTCTACAGCCCCCCC
>JBBPBX010002001.1:17618-30709 GCA_038048925.1 Garcialebias charrua | reverse complement strand
ACACACACACACACACACACACACACACGTTCTGATTAAATTAGTAATAATGTCACCATGCTTCCTCCCAGGAGGCCATCGTTATTGACTTCATTATGCAAATGTAAACCAGCCCAAAGCTATACCACTGATGGGATAAGACACCCCCCCACCCAACACACACACTTTGTAGGGCAAGAGTGCTAGCCAGTTAGAATTTCCTGCTGTTTCAGATAATTTTGTCAACCAGCAGAGCAGATATGTGCGCTGTTTAAAACTCCTCATGCTTGTGATATCTGCCTGGGTGTGACATGATAGAACAGAGTAGAAAAATAACTATTTAACCATAGTCACTTTAATGAGATACTCTTATAAAATAGGTGTTGGTCGTAAAATTAGAATATCATGAAAAAGTTGATTTATTTCAGTAATTCCATTCAAAAAGTGAACAGAGCGAACCTGCAGAAACTGAAGATGCTGCCCCGGGTCCCTGCGTCTTTCAGATTACAGGCTGCGGTTTCTGCCAGGATTGGCCTGGCGAACACCAGGTCTGTAGCAAATAAAACTTTCATCCTGCGGGACTTTTTCAGTTCCCGTCATTTGGATTTGCGCTGCATCACAGAGACCTGGGTCGAGGCTGATGACTCCTGTGTTTTTATTGAACTTCTACCGGACGGCGGCTCTTATCTAAGCTCCCCTCAGATGTCAGGCCACGGAGGAGGGACGGCGGTGGGTTATACAAACAACTTTAAATGCAAGCAGTGCTCAGCACCATCCTCTTTCTCCAGCTTCGAGGTGTCTTTATTTGAGGTGGGTCGCTCACACCCCGTGCTGTGTGGAGCCCTTAAATATAATAAGGATTTCTTGAATGACTTTTCTGATTTCCTGACTGGAATAATGATAAACTATGATAGAGTCCTTATTGTTGGGGATTTTAACATTCATGTATGCTGTCCAGAGAAACCACTGGTGAAGGACTTTCTGAGCCTCACTGACTCTTTTAACCTGGTTCAGTGGGTGGCTGGTCCCATGCATGAACATGGACACATGTTGGACCTGGTTCTCTCTCACGGCTTGTCTTTGACCGACCTGGAACTTTATGATAATGTTATTTCTGACCATAGGCCTGTTTTATTTGATGTTGGTTTGTCCTGTGCTCCAGTTAAATCCTGCACTCCTGCCCAACAACGTATAGTTTTTAACCCTTTCACTGCTGGTCAGTTCTCTGCTGCCTTTGAACAGCTCTGTGGTCCCTCTGACTCTGCTGCTGACACCGAACAGCTGAGCACCTGGTTTGACTCCTCCTGTCAAACCATTCTGGACTCTGTAGCTCCACCTAAACTGTGCAGCCTAAAGCCAGATCTGAACCCTGGTTCAATGAAAAAACTCTTGCAGCCAGACAGGAGTGCCGCAGAGCTGAATGGAGATGGAAAAAGGATAAACTGGAGATTTCATTTCACATTTTAAAGGACTGTCAACGTCAGTACCAGAACATTGTTAAAGAGGCAAAAAAACAATACTTGTCAGACATCATTGTGTCCAATCACAACAACCCACGTGTCCTTTGTAAAACTATTGACTCTGTCCTGAAGGTCCCACAACCTGTCTGCCCTGAAGCCTCAACTGAACTCTGTAATGACTTCCTGCAGTTTTTTATAAATAAGGTTGTTACCACAAGGGCCCTTATTTCAGCCCCTGCTTTTGACCCCTCCTGCTTGGTCCCCTGCCTGGCTGTGTTCGATAGATTTGAACCAGTGACTCTGACCCTTTTAGAGGATGTGGTTGGCCATATTAAGCCATCAGGTTCCCCTCGTGACCTTGTCCCCCCTCGTCTGTTAAAAGAGGTTTTTTCCAGCATCAGGCAGGTGATCCTTGCTGTTATCAATAGCAGTCTGTCCTCAGGTGTTGTGCCAATAAGTTTTAAACATGCGGTGGTGCAGCCCCTGCTTAAAAAGCCCAGCCTAGACCAAACTGTCTTGGCTAATTTTAGGCCCATCTCCAAGCTGCCTTTTATTTAAAAAAATATAGAAAAAATTGTATATTCACAGGTGAAATGTTTTCTGGATGAGCACAATATCCTGGAGGTTTTTCAGTCTGGCTTCAAAACTCACCACAGCACAGAATCAGCTCTAGTCAGAGTTTTTAATGATTCTTATGACCAATGATTCTGGTGAACATGTGGTTCTTGTCCTACTCGACCTAACCTCTGCCTTTGATACAGTGGACCACAATGTTTTAATATCATGCTTACAGCACCAAGTGGGTATCTGTGGTACTGCACTGAGCTGGTTTAGATCCTATCTGGCAGACAGAACCATGTCTGTGAACATAGCTGATTTTGAATCCTCCACTGCTCCTCTGTGTTTTGGGGTTCCACAGAGCTCTATTTTAGGCCCCCTGCTTTTCTCCCTTTACCTGCTTCCATTGGGATAAATCCTTAGAAAGCATGGGATCTTTCTTCGCTGTTATGCTGATGATAGTCAGATCTATATGCCACTAAAAAATAACGATGCCCTCAATCAGGCCACTTCTGTTGTGTCTTGAAGACATCAAAGCTTGGATGTCTTTAAACTTTTTAAATTTTAATGAAAAGAAAACAGAAGTGATGGTGTTTGGTCCTAGTGGCTCTTGTGAACCTTGCCCTGTTGATCTGGGCCCTCTGGCACCACATGTAAAGAAAACAGTTTCTAACTTGGGTTTTAAAATGGACAGTGATTTTAAATTAGATTCCCAGATTGGAGCGGTGGTCAAGACCAGTTTTTATCACCTCAGACAGCTGGCTAAGGTAAAGTCCATCCTTACACAGCAGCAGCTGGAAACAGTAATCCATGCCTTCATCACCTCTCGGCTGGATTACTGTAACGCTCTTTACCTTGGAGTCAGCCAGTCCTCCCTCAGACGTCTCCAGTTGGTCCAGAACGCTGCTGCTCGCCTTCTAACTGGAGTTCATAAGAGGGAGCACATCACCCCCACTCTGGCTTCACTCCACTGGCTGCCTGTTCATTTTAGAGTTCATTTTAAGATTCTTTTATTTGTTTTTAAAAGTTTAAATGGTCTTGCTCCATCCTACCTCTCTGAGCTGCTTCACCCATACTCTCCTGCTCGGTGCCTCAGATCAGCTGATCAGCTGCTTCTGGAGGTGCCGAGGTCCAAACGGAGGCTCAGAGGGGACAGAGCTTTTTCTGTTGCTGCTCCAAAACTGTGGAACGATCTCCCTCTTCCCGTCAGACAAGCTCCTTCACTGTCCAGTTTTAAAACTCTTTTAAAAACACATTTTTACTCACTGGCTTTTAGCACAGACTGAATTTGTTCTGCACTGTTTTTATTGTTTTTATTGATCTTAATGTTTTAACAACTGTTTTTTTAATGTGTTTAAATGTTCTTGATTTTATGTGTACATCACTTTGTTGCAGCTGTGGTTGTTTTAAAGGGCTTTATCAATAAAGTGTTATTATTATATTAATTCATTACACAGACCGATACATTTCTTTTCAGAGTCAGAGTCAGAGAGTCTTTATTGTCATTTGCACCGCATGTGGTACATGTGATGAAAACGAGATTATGTACACAAGGTCCCAGTTACATCCAACAACAAATGAAAGAGAAAAACAGTAATAACATCTAGAACTAACTAAGAAAAACATCAACTAGTAATACACTAAGCCTAATATAGTGGGAATAAACAGCAGCACGAACATGAGTTTGTATGAGCAGATGGTCACAGATGAACACAGATGAACACAGCAACAAGAAAACAGATCAGCATCAGTATGATGTGATATTTTGCAGTGTTTATTTTTTATTTTATTTTTATTTATTCATGAGTCTAACAGCCTCAGGGTAGAAGCTGTTCCTCAGTCTAGTGGTTCTACACTTGATGCTCCTCAACCTCCGTCCTGAGGGGAGTGGGGCAAAGAGTGAGTGTGCTGGATGAGTGAGGTCTTTCATGATGCAGGTGGCTCTTTTCCTGCATCTGGAGGTATAAATGTCTGTGATTGTGGGGAGACTGACTCCAACAGACTTCTGTGCAGCCTTCACCACTCTCTGCAGAGCTTTCCTCTCTTCAACTGTGCAGCCTCCATGCCACACGTTGATGCTGGAGCACAGGATGCTCTCCACTGCACACCTGTAGAAGGAGGTGAGGACTGGGCTGCTCAGACCAGCTCGTCTCAGCCGTCTGAGGAAGTAGAGTCTCTGATGACCTTTCTTGATCAGGCTGGTGGTGTTGTTGCTCCAGCTGAGGTTATCATTCATGTGTACACCCAAGTATTTGTAGCTGGAGACCACTTCCACTGCAGACCCACCTATTTTCAGTGGGGCATGGGTGTGTTTGTTCCTTCTGAAGTCCACAATCATCTCCTTTGTCTTCTTCACATTCATGTGAAGATTATTCTCTTTGCACCAGCTCTCCAGGTGTTCCACCTCCTGTCTGTAGCTGGACTCATCATTGTTTGTGATGCATCCCACCACCGCTGTATCATCTGCAAACTTAACAATATGACAGCCTGGAAGTGTGGCTGTACAATCATATGTGAGCAGAGTGAACAGAAGGGGGCTCAGCACACATCCCTGAGGAGAGCCAGTGCTGAGGGTTATGGTGGAGGAGGAGAAGTTGTGGATCTTCACGGACTGTGGTCTGTCTGTTAAGAAGTCTAGTACCCAGTTACAAATAGAGGGGCTTAGTCCAAGTGTAGATAGTTTGTCTATCAGAGTTTGGGGGATCATGGTGTTGAAAGCAGATGTGAAGTCCACAAAGAGCAGACGCACGTATGAGTCTTTCTGATCCAGGTGGGTGAGAGCAGTGTGGACCACGGAAGAAATGGCGTCCTCTGTTGATCGGTTCTCACGGTATGCGTATTGATGAGGGTCCTCGTTGATGTTGACGGTTGCCTTGATGTGGGACATGACCAGTTTCTCAAAACATTTAGCGACTATCGGGGTGAGGGCCACCGGTCTATAGTCATTCAGACCATTTTAATGTTGATTATTATAACTGACAACTAATGAAAACCCCAAATTCAGTAGCTCAGAAGATTAGAATATTACTTACCGGTAAGATCAATTAAAAAAAAGGATTTAGAAATGTTGGCCAACTGAAAAGTATGAACATGAAAAGTATGAGCATGTACAGCACTCAGTACTTAGTTGGGGCTCCTTTTGCTGCAGCAATGTGGCGTGGCATGGAGTTGATCAGTCAGTGGCACTGCTCAGGTGTTATGAGAGCCCAGGTTGCTCTGATAGTGGCCTTCAGCTCTTCTGAATTGTTGGGTCCGGTGTATCACATCTTCCTCTTCACAATACGTATAGATTTTCTATGCAGTTGAGGTCAGGCGAGTTTGTTGGCCAATTAAGAACAGTGATACAATGGTCCTTAAACTAGGTACAGTACTGGTAGATTTGTCTGTGTGCAAGTGCCAAGTCCTGTTGGAAAACAAAACCTGCATCTCCATAAAGTTGGTCCACAGGAGGAAGCATGAAGTTCACAAAAACTTCCTGGTAGACAGCTGTGTTAACCTTAGACCACAGAAAACGCAGTGGACCGGCATCAGCAGATGACATGGCACCCAAACCATCAGTGGTTGTGGAAACTTGACACTG
Organism: Garcialebias charrua; assembly: GCA_038048925.1. Classification (NCBI taxonomy): domain Eukaryota; kingdom Metazoa; phylum Chordata; class Actinopteri; order Cyprinodontiformes; family Rivulidae; genus Garcialebias; species Garcialebias charrua. The sequence continues at coordinate 25,132 of JBBPBX010002001.1, read as the reverse complement.
GACCTCAAGCAATGTGGATTTTGTGCCTCTCCTCTCTTCCTCTATAATCTGGGACCTTGAGTTCCAAAAGAAATGCAAAATTTACTTTCATCAGAGAACATAACTTTGGACCACTCAGCAGCAGTCCCAGACAAGACACCTCTGACACTGTCTCTTGTTCAAGAGTGGTTTGACACAAGGAATGTGACATGTCTTGCAGATGGTTCTTGAAGCACTGACTCCAGCTGCAGTTCACTCTTTGTGAATCTCCCCCACATTTTGGAATGGGTTTTGTTTCATCATCCTCTCCAGGGTGTGGTTATCTCTATTGCTTGTACACTTTTTTTCTAACACACTGTTTCCTTCCCTTCGCCTCTGTATTAATGTGCTTGGACACATAGCTCTGTGAACAGCCAGCCTCTTTAGCAATGACCTTTTGTGTCTTGCCCTCAGTGGCGGTCCGTCCCATGTGCGAACTGTGCCGCTGCACAGGGCGGCATCCAGCAGGGGGCGGCATAAGTGGAGATCCCGCTCCTCGTTTTTTTATTTATTTAAATATTTTACAACTTTTGTTTTTAACAACATAACACAGAACACTACCGCGCTGCTCCTGGGCCACCCCACCCTTAATTTATTCACATGTCCTCAGTTTAATCACCGCAGCAGCTGCTGGGGTGCATTTCCTCAACCCAGGTCGTCCGCCCCACCTCCACTTTTACTTTCGTTTTTGTTACGGAGGTGACATTACGTGCGGTCAGTGGAAAGATGGAAGAGAGGAAGAGTGAAGAGAAAGATTAAAAAGAGAGAGGCTCTGGAAACAGACACAGCTAAATGTGCAAACATTGACACATTTTTCACTCAAACAGCTGCAGTTTGTTAATGAGAGATCAAACAGGTAAGACATGCTGTTGAATTTTGCTGCAAAACACTGTTCAAGTTAATTATCAAGTCAATGAATTTTGTGGTGTGTAGCATTGTGACATAACATACTGTTAAATAATTTAAATAATATTATATGAGTCTGGATGAAGACCTGCTCTATATGAAAAGTGCCCTGAAATGTTAGATAACCCTTTAATGAAACTGGCCTGAATTGATCATAAGTCTTTGTAAAAAGGGGAGATTTGTGCAGTTATGACAATTTTTTAAACGTGATTTAGTGTCAGGAGTGATGAGGGGATTGTTCCTGTCAGTATGAAGGAACAGGTGAGCTGTTCTAACTGTGTGTGAACAAACAAGCATTAGTTCCAATATAAACACTTTCTAAACGACAGTAGTGACATTGGGCCTCATGCACGAACATGTTCGTATTTTTATCCTAAATTTCTCTTACTTTTGTTCGTACGAAGCGTTCGTACGAACATGCCACGTCAGATTCAACAAACTCTTCTATCCTCAGGAAAAGTGTGTAAATGAGCTGCGTACGTATGATGAATCCCACCTGTTCTATTCACCTGCGCGTGCACGCGGAGAGGTTATTTACATAATTCCCACCCCTCAAAACACCATATAAGGCTACGTTTCCTGCCTCAGAGGCAAAACGTGTTCGTTCATAAAATGACAGCGAAAAGTAAAAAGAAGAACTCTACCGGTGCGGAGATTGAAGTTCTGCTCTCTGAGATCAAGAAAAGAAAATCTGTCCTTATTAGCAGCGTCACTCATGGGAGTAAATGACCAACTAAAGCCAAAGAATGTTTGTTTATAATAAATGTGGACCTTAAAATATACACGCGTCCTGGTGGCTCACTGGGTAAAGCATTCCACCGTTAGGAATTAAAAGGAGAAAAAAAACCGTTGTCCCATGTGGGAATTGAACCCATAAGGTTTGGAACTGCGACGCAACGTTCATCTCATTGAGCTATCTGAGATCTATGACTGCAACAGGAGGAGGTCAACTAACCCCAAAATTACACCACACGCGGCTCCGCCCTGCTCCGGTCCGCAGGTCGCAGCTGAGCGAGTCCAAAGCCCACTGCCTCCGCTCCGCTCAGGTCCGCCTGGATGCGCCGCTCCGAGACACGTGCGAGATCGCGCGATAAATCAAGTGATAAATAAGTAAGTCAGAACAAAACAATTCATTTGGTGGAAGAAGGAGAACAACTGTAGAGAGACTGCTGCCTTGATCTTCTCTCGTAAATGAGCTACATGGTTTGAGCAACAGGAAGTGATGTTTACATTTCAGAATAAAATACTTTTTTATTTATTTATTTCTTGTATTGCGTTTGTAGGCGTAGTCATAGTCATAAATATAATAGTTTAGTCATAGAATAGTCATAAATGATAGTTTGACAGCATTTTTGTACAAATAAATCCGTATAAAGCTAGGATTAGTCCGCCCGTGGTGATTTTATTTTGTAAATACGGAAGTTGTGCTCGTTCCTTTTCCTGTTGGTGCGACGTAATCTTCAAAAGTTGACTCCGGCACAGCTCCGGCGTCCGGCAGAAATAGAAAAATTTCTAATTTTGACGGACTGCCGTCCGCTCTCCGCAGCTCGCCGCCGCCGTGCGGAGCCAGTGTAAACTTCTGTCATTGATTATAATGGGTGCGTATTTGCTGCGGAGGTCGGACCGGAGCGGGGCGGAACCGCAACGCGTGTGGTGTAATTTTGGGGTAAAAGTCTGCGTTACCGAAGTCTGCGTTACCGAGACAAATTAAACTTAAATTAATTCATAATTTAAGTTGGTTTCAGTTTGAGATCGTCATATTAATATTGTAGTGTTAGAAAACGGCATTGATAACAATTGATTTTAATTTAAATACTTTAATCCGTTAGTCATTATTACCGTACATCTAAAATTATAATTCGACTTCAAACAGAACCTATTGCCATTGGGGTTGCTCGCACAGGACGCCAAATAGGCTAGGATCGCCTCTGCTTGCCCTCCTTGTGCAAGGTCCTTTTCTCACTCTGCTCCCCAACTCTGGAACGCTCTTCCCCCAGACATCCGTAACATTGACTGCCTTCTGACCTTCAAATCAAAACTCAAAACTCATCTGTTCAAGTTAGCCTTCTCACTTTAATTTTTCTTTTTTATGTAGTTATTTTATATATTTTCTTTTTTGTGTGTTTTTTAATTGATTTTAATTTTTCTTTTTACCGGTATATAGTTATTTTATACTGTTTTTATTGTGTTTTTAATGCTGTAAAGTGTCCTTGAGTGCTTTGAAAGGCGCTACCAAATAAAATGCATTATTATTATTATTATTATTATTAAGGTGTCAATGGTCGTCTTTTGGACAACAGTCAAGTCAGCAGTCTTCTCCATGATTGTGTAGCCTACAGAACTAGACTGAGAGACCATTTAAAGGGCTTTGTGTTAATCAGCTTATTAGAGTGTGGCACCAGGTGTCTTCAGTATTGAACATTTTCACAATATTCTAATTTTCTGAGATACTGAATTTGGGGTTTTCATTAGCTGTCAGTTATAATCATCAACATTAAAATAAATAAACATTTGTAATACATCAGTATGTGTGTAATGAATGAATATACAGTACAAGTTTCACTTTTTTAATGGAATTACTGAAATAAATCAACTTTTTCATATTCTAATTTCATGACCAACACCTATAGAACTTGCACAATAACTCACACAAATTTGCATGGGATCCCACGTGGAAAACCATCTGACTACTTGAGCAAAATAACAAAAAACATAACAAAACAAACAAACAAAAAAATATACATGCAAATTATGGCAAAAGGCCCATAATTGTAAAACTTGCATTTAACCAGGTTCTGCTTTACAAGGTCTCGCATTCATTCACACACGTTTAGTGATTTTCTATTATATACATTATTTACACTCTGTTTACAGCAAACCTGTGTATTTAATCATACACATAGGAAGTAGTGCGTGTATGTGTTCAATGTCTTGCCTAAAAACACTTGGGCACTTGGCAGTGGCTGGGATCGAACCCTCAAACCTCCAATCAGAGAGTGAACTCCCTATAAATGTGGCAAAGCTGTCCCCAAAACATGTGTTTAAGATGTCAGTTGTCATGCTTTCATACGTGAAAGCGTGAACACGTGAAGTTCATGTGCTTTCTGTAAGAGTTCATTCCTGCTGCAGCTAGACTTAAATTAGAGCATTTCTGAACAGAACGACCTGCTAAAAGTTCTAGATTTGTCCTTTTTTTAAAACTAAAATTAACAACAAAGAAACCTGCACCGAAAAATGCTTTGAGATATTTTTAGCACAAAGACATTTTCTTTTCTTTTAGATTAGTGTTCAGCTGATTTCACAGGAGCTCGTCAGATTTGTGAAACCATGCTCACATACCTGCATGTGCATGTCCCCCCCACACACACACATGCACACACAGTGTAGATCTTTTACTCATTTTCTGGAGCAATCTCTGGTTTGGAGGCTTTGCTCGATATTAAATGCGCAAAACCACCAAGTGGTTTTTTTGTTAGTTTCTCCTTTTGTCTTGCTTCAATAATTATAAAAACAACAACAGCCATTACACAAAGCCAATGAGTTGGATCCGACTGTGCGGTCAGGAGGCATTAGAAAGGAGCAGCTGGACACCAGAGACACCTCATGCATTTTTAACCAATCAATATCCCGTTTTCTACGTCTCTTTCTCCCTCACTAACACTCCATTTTCTCCTTCATTTGCTCATTTTACTCGTTGGCCTTCTTGCTTCTGTCCCGTGAACAGAGTATTTTTCTCTTCCTACCTCTAGGTCTGCCCATAGACCGCTAAAAGGTTAATTTCCATCTTTCTGTTGTCTTTCTTTTAAAACTTTACTTTTAAGCTCGGCAAATACAAAAATCTCTATCACTCCATGATTTCAAGATAGAGGTACAATTGAATGTGGTAGTAGCAGTGAATCATCCAACACTTATTCTGAGCACTGACTGATCAAGCAACTTGGACTTTGCCAGACTTTTAACATAACCAATATTAACCAAACTCTCACGCACCCTCCAGGACCCTGCTGATGAGGGTGAAGAGCTGGTCCAGTGTTCCACGACCAGGACGAAAACCGAACCCCCAATAGACCTTATTAGGGAGGCTTAAGAGTGTGATCCCCCTATAGTTGGAACACACTACTGTATATGGTCCCCCTTTTTGAATAGGGGGACCACCACACCTGTCTGCCAATCCAGGGGAACTTCCCCTGATGTCCATGCAATATTGCAGAGTCAACACAACCCCACAACATCCAGAGCCCTAAGGAACTCCGGGTGAATCTCATCCACCCCTGGGGCCCTGCCACCGCGGAGCTTTTTAACCACCTCTGTGACCTCAGCACCAGAGATTGGAGAGCCGGACCCAAAGTCCCCAGGCTCCGCTTCCTCAGTGGAAGACATGCCGGTGGGATTGAGGAGGTCTTCGAAGTATTCTACCCACTGACCCACTTTTGCCCCGTTCTTAAGTACAAATACAAAAACTAAACCCTAGTAACTGTAAATAAGATTACAGCAAACCCCCTAGTTACGACTCCATCGACCTACGAACAACGGGACCTACAAACGTATCATATTTAATAAAAATATGAAATTACTGTATTAAAAATAAAAAATATATACTGTATATATATATTTTTTTTGTGTTTAAATGTTCTTAATTTCATGTGTACATCACTTTGTTGCAGATGTGGTTGTTTTAAAGGCTTTATAAATAATAATTATGATAAAAATGATCATTTCTGATCATTTTTGAGCAATCTTGGGCAGCAGGAAGTAGGTCTTCAGTTTACACGGTCACAAATTAATGTAGAACACCGGACGCCATTTTAGGTTCAGTCACGGGGGTCTCCGGTCACAAATTAATGTAGAACACCGGACGCCATTTTAGGTTAGCTGCCGGGAGCCGGCCTTTGAACACTGGTGACCAGGATGGCCTCATATGGATTAATTACTAGCTGGAAACGTCTCTGTGAACTTTGTGGATGTCTCAGGCAGCAGCGGATTTATCGCCGATCGTGCCAGGCCGCCGCGCGAACACCTCCGGCCAGGCTCCGGCCTGGCTAGCTCCAGAAGCTAACACGGGAGCTAACACGGGAGCCGGCCTTTGAACACTGGTGACCAGGATCGCATCATATGGATTAATTACTAGCTGGAATCGCTCTGTGAGCTCTGTGGACGTCTCAGGCTGGAGCAGCAGCTGCAGATTGATCGCGCCGCCGCTCCAACACCAGCTCATGGCTTGGCTAGCAGAAGCTAGCCAGCTAGCTAACACAGGTCTGGAGCAGCTGCGGTGGCTCGCCGGCCCCCGCGCTGCTCGGCCCGACAACAATCAACGCATGGCAACCTAAGATGTCGGCTTTTGACCATCTCAAAGTAAGAAATTATATTTTTATTTATTCTGTAAATGTGAATAGCAATGTTTAACATTACAGTACACTACTGTACATGCTTAAATGTGTGCGCGCGCTCCGTTAGCGGTATTTCCACGACCTAGAACTGGACGCTAATTTCACCCCATAGCTACGGCAGAATCGAGCTGCGAACAGTTCTTATCTCCCTAACTCGTTCGTAAATCGGGGGTTACCTGTATTTGCTTTCAGGTCAAACATATTCAGCAGGAAGTGGCCTGTGTGGGAAGATATCATAACAGAACACGAAGCTGGTTGGGATTTACATTACACCTTTAGCCTTCCCTCTCCATGGAAATGACAAACGTGTTGAATTGTCTTCAGCTCGGGTGTGCCACTGCTGCAATATACGGTAATAGCACTTAGAGTTGTGCCCGTAGGCTGGTGCACACACGACTGATTACACATGAACACATCTGAGGCCCGCCTATTAAAGGAGAGGAAATGCTTCCTTTGTCAGGGAGTCCAAATAAAACTGAATTAGTGTGTGATTCAAGTTTATAGCAAGAAACAACACACACACACACACACACACTCTGGCTTTTTGTTGGCATTGTTGGACGCAAACTGGCAGAGACTTTCTACACACAAAGTTTTTTTGAGGAGAATTATACAAGATTTCCTGGTTAATTGGTGATGTGGTGTCATAATGAAAAGGTGAATAAGCAGTCAAAGCCGTTATCTTAAAAATAACTTGCCGGTCATGAAAAACGCGACTTCTCTCAGTTTGTGTTGAAACATCTTGTGAAAGCACAGCTGGCTGTGTGAAAATTAAGAGGATACCTGCAGAGCTGTAATTAATTACCTGACTAATGGCTACGGGAGGAGAGGGACACATTGTCCTTGCCTGTTGGAAAATGTTTGAAGTAAAACCAGAATAGTTCTTGTTGTGAAATGAGCAGCAAAACATCTTGTAGCACGACAGAATGTTGATTTAACTACATCAAGTGCTTCAGCTTCTTTCAATGAAGTTATTTTATATAGAAAATACATATTTCAAAATTATTCTTGGAAATTGTGTTGCTGTTGCTGCTGGTGCTGCTGTTACACTTAAATTTCCCATCTGTGGGAAAATAAAGGCTGTTTCTATTCTATTCTATTCTATTCTAAAGCATGTGACAGTGAGTCTCAGCCCTTCTTGCCTTGCTGTGACGTCACTTTAGGTATCTCAGTTCTTTATATATATATATATATATATATATA